>JAZGTJ010002134.1:0-35066 GCA_036877575.1 Botia almorhae
GAAGGGTTAGACATACAATATCTAACAGTAAGTATAAAGTGTAGACTAAAAAACATACAATTATAAAACGTAGCAAAATATAAGTGCTCATAAATCTGGTGAAACATGTGGTCCTCACCAGGAAAAAAAGTAAAAGTAAAATTCTGTTTTACAATAAATAAAATCATGTTAACAGGTTTGTGTGAGGTTTAGCGTTTAGAAATAAAAATATCATTAGCCTGACTTGAAAACATTGGAGGTCTATGAGATGTTAAGATGTGTGTGAGTGTGTGTTTTAGTGTGTATAACCCCTCACACACACACACACACACACTCACACGTTTATGAGGTTAACACGGTTGTGTAAATCCCTGGCCAGCCTGAGATATAGACTTGTGATCCTCTGGTCTGTGATTATGTCTGAGTCTGTAAATATCATGCGATTAATCAAGAGGGTTTGCTCTGCACACGGCTCCTCCAGTCACCTTCACAGCTGGGAGAACAGCCCTGCCTGTTTGCCTGGATTTGTTTCACTTTTGTCTGCCTGTAGCTTATTTCATTTAATAGCCCTTAAATCTGCTGCGTTCTTTACTGTCTCTGTGGGTCTGTTTTCTCCATCAGGTTGAGTTGCACAGTTTTTACCACGTCACATGTATTTTGTGCTCTGTTTTTTTATGTTGTTTATACACATCAAATCTTAAATGCATCCTCAGCCTCTGCTGCCATGAGGTGCTGACAAAAATTTAGCTGCCAAAAATTTATTCCTTTCATTGTGAGAGCAAGGAAAGGAATTTCTGTCTCTTATGCAATTGGCTTGGGAATGGGCTCAAGTGTAACAACATAAAAATACATGGCACATATCCCACAATTCCTGAAATGTAATGACAGATAAACAAGTGTGGTAAAGCTAAAAAAAATCATAAAATAAATCATGCCTCTTTCTTACCGTGTCAAGTTTTTATTTTGAAATATTCTGAGGTCTTTTATTTTAAAAAGTTTCTATTTCCCTTGTTGATAGATTTATAACCAGGCTCTCAGTGCACCTTGTTCTCACCTGTGATTTATTAATTGGGTGTGTGTGTAATAAAAATGTGCTGCTGACTAAGCAGTTAGTGACTTAATAGGGAAAAGTGTTGTGTCAAAGCATTTTTAAAGGATTTTGGACTGCCGTTTAAGACATGATCATCTATAACAACCTAAAGTTGTTTCAATGTTTATTTTTCTTTGTAAAAGGAATGAGAAAGGAAAGTTTCTTATTCCTTTAACCAACGGCTGCATCATGCACAAAGGATTGTGGGATATCATATGCAGCACAGGATATTATACCCTTATTTGGTAAGTGTATGCAAATCATTTTAAAGAAAGGTTTTCGGAAATGACATTTAGTCATAGTAAAGTCACATTTTTATGTTTATGACATATTTAAGAGCCCTTAATCTGAAGAAAACTAATTTCACATTTTGTGTTGTTCAATAAAATGGTACTTGTGTTCTACTCGCTCATTATTTGTTTCATTACACAAAAGCTGATATTAGACAGATGTAAATGTGCGCTAACTTTTATATAGCACACTACAGCCTCTGCCTGGAAGAAGGACAAATACCCACATCCTAAAAAAAATCTCTTCTCCTTTCTGCATCTTCCAGGAGTGGTTGACAAATGCCCTGTCATCTCCCACTGCCTTTATCTCCCAATTACCCCTTTTCAAACCAGTTCACTTGGAAAATGCATTCGGATGGCGCGGGTTACTCCACGCGGCCCGACGAGGGTGAGTGATTCTCCTGATTGCTGAAAACTCTGCGATCTAGCGGTGATTGTCATTCTAAGATGTTGCAGAGGACATGTATGTCAGCTTAATCAAGACATTAAAGCTAGTGCCCATCCAGCAGGATGCATAACTCTGACCTGTCTAGGAAAATAGTTCTCTAATTGGTTTTGTGTGGTGGTTCTGGCCCATCGTCCCCCGCCCATCCGTCAGCCCAGCGCGCTCCCAGCGCACATCACTGTCGACAGACCCGGAAAATCTCCTTAACAAGCTCTGTGTTGCATAAATATCTCTTTTATATTGAAAATTTAAAGTGAAGAGAGAGTGAAGGGAGGTTGTCCATAAACAATATCTTCAGCTAACAGTTTTAGGTTGTAAAAACGTTTCCTATTAAGTAACCAAAATGTTAATGTCATTTTGAATGTTCTAGAATTATTCAAAATGTCTAGTTTTTCAAACATTATATTCGCATTATATATAAAAACGCATTTCAAACATTTGTTTGAAACATTGTTTGTACATTCTGTAACATTTCTGAAACCTTCCACTAACAACTTAGGAGTAACAGTTTTGTTATGTGATATGTAGCGTTTAAAAAAGTTTTACTAACATTACTGCAAGAACGTTTTAAAAAACTTCTGGGAGAACGTTTAGACAACTTTATCCAATGTTCTGAGAACATTTCCTGTTAGCTGGGTTGTCAGATGAGAAGAGATGGACGAACATGCTAACTACAGCTAACCCGGGAATGCGTCCAAACTATGATAGCTGTGATCATTTTGTCAGTATAGCAGTTTGACCGTGGAACGTCAGAATTAAGTTCTTGAGGGATTTGAAAGGGGCGTGAGGGCGGATGACAGGCCCTGCTGAAATATGCCCCACGCTGCCCTTCCCCAGGTTAAGATCAGGGAGAAAATGCAAATGTATGGTGTTCTCATAGAGGTCAGGAGCTAACCTATTTATCATCCCATCTCTCACCAATGAACAAACGCTTCCTGTTATTGTTCTGGTTTGGTCGGGTGTTCTAGACGGTGTGCTGCTGGTATTATAGCATTGGGAGGATGCATTTAGTTTTTAAGTTGTTGGCACACTGTTTAGAATCAGTGCTGTTGTTGTGTTATTGGCTTGTTAACATGGCAATTTCAATTTAATTGTAGCTCCCCAATATTCTTTACTGTACTATACATCAATGCTACTGTAAAGAAGCATTTACATGTAAATGCGATTAAATATTTAATTTTTTTATTAAATAACGGTCATGATCGTTTGGGATGTAATTGTTTTGTATGTCAGTGCCTTTGCTCGTATAATATATTAACCAGCGTTGTGTTTGCTCCGTTAATAATTCATTTAGATAAATAAGTCCTAGATTAGGATCAGGAGTGAGGCTGTTTTATATTAAGATATTTCTCGTGCAGATATTATATTGGCAGAGTCCTTTAATATCTGCTTTAAAATATGCACGATGTCAGCCATAGTCATTAGGGTTTTTAGTTAATTGTCATATTTTATTTACTCTGATCATTTGAGACTACAGTTCCTAAATAGCGGAGCTGTTTTGGGTCAACAGACGCCAATGTGTAATTAAGATACAGTATGTGACTTATATTGGGATATTAAGATAATGGGTTGTTGAATGATCATTTAAAAACTGCATTAGAGAGCATTCGTGTCGAGCATTCGGCGCGCTTTATTTTTAATCTGCTTCATTACTGATGATAAATTAAGTCTTAATTACAACACCCTGTGTGAATGAATGAGGTGGATCTGACAGCAGGTCTCAATTGCTGGTAACAATCACTATGTGAATAAATAGTGACATGTCTCATTTTGCTTTAGTCAGTCATGTCTCTTTTGTATGCGTTTGTCATTGGAGGATTTTTCTAAAACCTGTTAGCACGAAATTTAGGCTTAAAATGTAATACTGATGTAAACAAAACGCGTAACGTACGTTTTGGTCTTTCTTTTTTTGGTCTGGTTTCTTTTTCTGAGCTAGTTATCTCGCGGCTTAATTAAATTGGAAAGTTTATTTACATTTAGGTGTTTATATTTACGTTATTACGTTAAAGTGAGGGAAACAATTATGAAGTTACACAGCTATAGAGAATCTACAGTATGTCAATGCACACACAGTACCGTACACACATATGGTACCATATACAGCGATTAAACTCGGAATAAAAGTCATTTAAAGACCCAGCACCTTTTTTTTGAAGACTTCTTGAATCGTAGACCTTGTGGGGCCACAAGTCACTTACACAAAATCTTGTCACCTTATTGACAAGCTTAAATGCCCAGAATGAACATGATTTATGGTGCTTTGCCTCGGAGCAAACCACAGCCAAACGATCCAGCAGAGAGCCGAACTTCTTCCGTGATAAATCGGAGGTGAGGGGACATGGAGTTCATCTGTTAAAATATACAGCTCAGGTCGCTCGGCAGACTACAGCTCGTAAGACAGGACAAGGGTGGGTGACCTTGAAGCATAAACTATTCCTGCTAATTGACTAATAATAAAATGTTTTTATTGTGCAAAAAAGCCTTTAGGCTAATTGAATTTTTCTCCTCACTTTGAGGCAGGTCCGGATTTCTGCTGAGGTTGTAAAACGTGCCTCTTAATTGGCGTAATGAAAAGATGACTGTAATAACTGTCTCTCTTTCCTCAAACTTTACATAGAAATCAACCTCATTAAGCTGCAAATTACAACACGCAAACCGATTGGTCCTCATTAGCATTGACTGATCCTTGGCTGGACTGACAGCCTTATACTTTTTAATTAACTTCACCTCACGTTTAATCATCTAATAACAGGTGTTAATTTTTTTGTAGTATGGACAGGAGTCTAAAGGTGACGCCGGGCCACAACAGGCTTTGAACAATGTGATTTTTGCATTTTGTATATACAAAATATACAAAATAGCATATACTGTAAATGAATGGAGCACCTTAAGGCTGTATGCATAATAGCAGGTTAGCATGCTACTTTCTGCCATTTATGCAGTAGTATGCATAGTATGTAAATTTTCTATGTGCATAAATACCGAAATAACTTGCATTTAATTTACAACTGTGCAGTGTACAACAGAGCGGAGTGCGCTTGGCCCTGTATCCCATAATGCAACGCATTTGACCCGATCCTCTATTTCTATTCTGTAAAATGAACCAAAAGTAAATATCAGCTGTGGTTTAACTATATTTTTGTCTGCATACATGAATGTGGTTTAAAAACAGATTTTTAAATTGAACCGGAGTCAAAAGCAACATCAAAGAAGATGTAATTTAATATCTTCATTTCTAAATCGTCTTACAGCAGTATCAGTCAAGCTTTGTCATGTTTACCGTACGTTCTGCTAAGTGAAAGCTGTGACGCTGGTTTAGCCCTGAAGGCGAGCCGTCGAAATGCATCAGTCTCCGATGGAATTCTGCTTATGTGCCAGAAAATCAAAATTTGGTGACTGTGCGTTAAAATGGACGCTTTCCATTGTGCGCTTTTTCTACATCTAGTTTTGTAAATGGCATGCATTTCAAATTTAAAAAGCCTTTGGACACATTCCCAGCATGACGCAGACTACTGTAAAAACAAGACTGTAGTCTATGCTGCGCTGTGCCGTATGTAACGGAAACTGACGGCTCTTCTGATAGGGTGTCAGTTTGGCTGTGTGTTAATGTTAGGTTGCCGGGCCACACTCGCGGTCTCATTATGTTTAATTTAGTCTGCTCTTTGCACAAGGCGACTGCTCTCATGCACACAACAACGAGAACTATCTTCTAAAATCGCAGTGAAATCTTAATGTACTGTTCTTATTTTTTATAGAATATTGCAGGGTTTATTGTAAAAGACTTATGTACTCATTATTAAGAGGGCACATGCATTTAAAAAGCTATTCTTTAACCAAAATCTGAAAACGTACTTCCCCTCTGAAATTGATAACCTTCTCTGATGACATCAGTCTGGCGGCATGGGCGGGGTCATATCGTTAACCACTCCCCTTAAACGGTAGTGTGTTACGAGCTTTGAAACGTCTGCATCTCTATAGCCAATCAATTCACAGTAGAATAAACGAGCCCCACTGCATTTTACAGTTTCATTTTACCTCAGAACACTTTAAAATGGTTGCAACACTGACTTTTAAAAACTGCTCAAATAGCCCAGCTGGAAAAAAGCTAATAAACGACTCGGAAAATACATTATACTGTCAATAAATTAGCGTTACTTTTATTGAAGAGAAAAACGGCAACCGTACTGTAACACAATGCTGTAGCTTTATCGTGTGTGTGTATGCAGGACACATGTAGAGTGAATGCTTCTAGTGAACATGTGGTGCTGTATCGTGGATGGCAGGGCAGTTAAATTAATACAGAACAAGGCAAAGATACCTAGCAAACAGACAGACACCCATGATGAATCACTCTTACTTCCTCTGCTGTATTATAGTTCAATACAGATCGGCCACAACTTAGACCACATAAGGTAATCAATAATACACCAAATAAAGTGTCTGATACCGTCAAATTTAGGAGTCATCGTAAACGCGTGAAGCAGGCAGCATCCAGGCATCTACAGTACGAGGCATCATCCATCATTCCATTCTCAGAATTACTGTGTGTGAATTTTGCTACCGTAGTGCTAAAACTGTGTTTATACAGTCAGATGTGATACTGTAGTATTGTATTGAGATTTGGTATTGTCACACCTTTGTGGGTTGTATGGAGCTTAAAGCGTGCGCTTGGAAGGAGGGGCTGTGTTTATGGACTGATCCCTTGACATGCCCTAAATTGCCTTGTTTGCTCAGCACATGCACAGAAACAGATGCTGCTTCACTGCGCTGGGTCATTCACTTCATCTCCTGGTGCTTAGTGGTGGACCTCCCTGCTTACCCTCCTCTCCAACACACACACACACACACACACCGTAAAGTCACTCTCATAGACACACACACCCACACACATTTGTTTGCTTTGCTAAATGGAGACACAACATAGACTTGTTGTTTTACTGTTGTGATTACTATAGACTTACCCTAACAAAGAATGTGTGCTTTAAGAACAACAGAAAGTGCCATATTTACTTATTAATTTATAAGAATGGCATATAAATGTAAGACATTTTATTTTGTCTGGTTTAATTCACTTTTGGAGACTATTTTGTCCATAACGCATAACGCATGCACATTAATACAAATTGTTTAATGATACACATTATAAAAGCGACTTTTACACACAAGGCACAGCAGTATTTTGAAATGCGCAATTCAAAATGAATTAATCCACTTCGGCTGGGCTAATGCGGCTGCTATTATTTACTAATTATTAGTCCGGCTTCTTGCAAACCTGTGTCAGCTGAGGGAGCAGCCCACCGCCTGGAGAGAAGGATGAAGCAGACATGTCATTTAGAGCTTCGTTATGGAGGTCTGTGCTCCCCTGGCCTAGATTATTATAATTAAGATCCACCTAGCAGATGACTGTCTGATTGTCTCCTTTAATACAGCAGAGGCTTTGGAGGGGCACACGTCAATGAAAAAATGGTGGTTTATTGTGCCACCCAACAAACGCTCATTGCTGTGCTTCGTGGTTCTCATGTCTTGTTATTAAAAAAAAAAGCATGTTTCATATTCAAAATATGAAACGGTAAATGTTTATTGGGTGTGAGTGTGTGTCCTTTTTTTGTGTTCCATATTTTACCCATAATGCAATTCTGATCAGTGCTGGTTACAGTAAAGTAAGGTGAGCAGGTAAGGTGGTTCAGGCAACATGCTCAGGCTTACAGGACAGTAGAATAAAATGATGCGAGAAGACAAATGAACAAAATATTAAAAATAAATTAAAGCCGCAATCTGTAACTTTCACCTCTCTACCGCCATCTCTGTTCGAAACATACAATTGCAGAGCCCAACCACTATTAAATAAACCTGCTTCGCCGTCTCTCTTTGCGCATTTATTTGCATTATAGCAGATTATTAGGCAGATGAGGTGAAGGCTTTTGTGGTCGGACACAGTTTGTGTGGCTGCTGGTAGGGAAGTCAGCTTTGATTATCAGCCGAGTGCCGCGCTGCCAGGCGGGGGTCTGCGGGCTGATATGCGTTCTATCAGAATGATTCATGCAAATTATGCACGTTATTCCTGCTGGAGTCTCCGCTGAAACTGCCCGGAGAAATTGCCGGAAATTAGCCATAAAATTCACTGTGTCGCGAGCTCAAGGTGAAGGCCACCAGGAAGCCAAGGACACGGGACTTGCAGTTAGCGTCCGTGCGCGTGTGCAGTGTAGCTGTGGATGTCGTGTGAGTGGTCACCTAGAGGTTCTCGTCTTGTGTTCTGGGAACACAGCAGTAGACTTTCCTTGACTAAAACACTGAGGAGATTTGTAGTCATGTTTTGTAATGAGGCCATAGGATGATAAGAAGCGTAATTTCAGTGTGTTACACGAAAACAAACCCCAGCTGTTCATCAGCTACTGTAGCTGGGTAACTGGGTCCTGCACCCCTCCCCCAGTCTGTACTTCACTTCCTGTTTGCTCCTGTTATGTGCAACATTCATTCATTCATTCCTTCCTTCATTCCTTCATTCATTGTGCCTTTACAGTATGCAATAAATGCGATAAATCACGTGCTTAGTTTGTATTTTAATTTAGTCACAGGAGAAAATTAAAAGCATTTGGAGAGTTTAAGTAGCTTTTATTTTTAATACATTCTTAATAAATCGTTAGGGTCTTAAATCAGTACATTAGGACAACATTAGGGTTAATTCAATTTCCCTATCCAGCTTTCCTTATCATAATCAATTGTTTTTTTCTACTGGAAGGTTCTGTCATTTTAATTGATTTTAATTCTTTTCTTTTTTTTAGTATTTATTGACCAGGAAAAACTTTTTTTTAACAGGCAACAATAGAAATACTGTCCTCCATTTTAATGAATAAACATGAATGTGTACATTTAATCCCTGCCTGTACTGAGCATGTGGTTTGTTTTACCTTCATATTTGCCCTCTGTGCTTCATATGACTGACTGTTGTAGGTCTGGCCTGTCTTGTGAGGGCAGAACAAGCTCATGGAACAGTGCTGTAGAAGTTACATGTTCTGACTGACTTCTCTTGTAATGGTGTTGTCTTATGTCTATGCCTTCCCTCACGTCCACCATTAGCAAATCTCAAAAGCCGCAAACAAATTTCACCCTCGGTGTGCTGTAACGTCACCTCTGAGGGTCAGCGGCCACGTTGTGCCACCCGCGGCCTTCCGGGACACCTCGAACGGGTACTTCTGTGTTTCTCTGAGAAAAGCACACCTACTGTACCTGAACAGTTTGTGAACAGGCACGTTAATATTCATGTGCCATTAACAGCGATAAAATTAATCATTTTAAAAATGAGTCATTTGGCATGGCAAAGATCAGACTGTGATCACACTTGTTTTTAAATATTCAGAACACATGGTGATTATTGGTTTCCTGGAATGGAGCTCAGATGCTACTGTATATTTACTTTATTCTAACTTTGCAGATACATGGTTGCTTTTGCTTTCGTTGAAATATATTGAATCTGAATTACAGATTTTCTGTGTCATAACCCACGAATGGCTTTAATTGGGCTGAACCGTACACGCTAGATATTCTATAAATTGAAACGTTGGCCTCAGATACAAAAAGCCTCTAGTTATTGGTGCACAGTACAATCTCTCTGCCGCGGTTCCGCCACCTTTGACCTCCCTTGCAATAATAATCTTTCCCTATCAGCATTAGAACCTGTGTAATCTGTGGAAACTCCAAGAACATCGGATTATATTATTGAAAGAAAAGGCCAGTGTTAAAAAAGGGATTAAAGTCTTAGAATAGCCTTTAAATCTCATTCATCCAGACTAACAAAAATGCTTCATGTAATTCAATAATTCTTCGAGTTTTAAACAATAGATCATAATCTCCAGTGACAGAACTGGACCAAGGCTCTTAAAAGATTTCCATCACTTTCCTTGCTATACATCTAGTATAACTGGAGCACATAAATCAGATTGGAGGCCAAATGTTTTAAGCCTCACTACATAATTACAATTCCATCCAAAATTCAGAAAAATGCAAGATTCAAAATGTTTAAATCTGAGTGAAGTATCGTTCTGTATCGCAGCATAACTCAAAATGCACAGGTCTCTCAAAAGCATATTACTTCCCTCGGTTACAATTTCTCCAATGATTTACGTAAGTTACGTAACGACTTGGTACGTGTTGACCTCATAACTTATTCTCGTAGTTTAATGCAATTTATGCCAGCGCATCCAAACATTGACAAAAGCATTTCTAGCAATAAATTCTACATTTGAGCAGCGCTAAAGCGCAACACTGGTCATTTTATTCTTTATTCCTGCTGCGTTTAACGGCATCGTCCCGTGAATGCATTATATGCGCAGCTTTCTTGCGCCCGTGTGTAAATTACAGTGCGAGAGACTGAGGTGGCGTGGCCTGCACATGTACAGCATATTTCTTCTTTTTGTTGATATAAGAACCACGTTGCGGGGATGATTGAGTTCTTGGGCTTTGGGTGTGATGCTGATATGAGTACGGTGCTTTAATGTATACTTTGAATATCCCCGTTTATCATCACCGGCATACATCACATCTGTATTACAAATAGATGCCCTGGTGGCTCGGATATTGTAAATTGGATATTTTATGGTTTATGAAAAGGTGCCTTTTTTATCTTTCACTTTTCCCCGTCTGCATTGTAGCGTCAAGGGTCACGAATAGAAGACAGGTTACGTTTTATTAGATTCATGAACGCTGCTGTTGATTTTGTGTCAGTTGGATGGTTATCTGTTAGTTGCCTCATTGGTTTTAGGGTAAATCTGTTTGAACGGCGCGAGCTCGGTACAACAGTGATGCCAGCAGGTGAATCTCTGGGGGAGTCGAGTTAGAATACGACTCCAAGGAAACTGGCGATTCAAATAAAAACATGACTGTATTAAACTCAAATATCTGTGTGATGGCACTGCCGTGATGTCTCCAAACGGACTAAATTGCTCTTGTCCTAATTCTCAGTGGAATTAAGCCATTTGTCATGAGCTAATCGCTGTATTAAATAATGCATCATTGCGCAATCTATAATTGATGCACTCGCATTGACTCTTGTTAGTGTCTCACACTCTGTTAAGGTATGTGGAACGGCAGTACTGGTGGACAGAGATGCAATGAGAAAGCAATCGTGAAAAAGATGAAAATGATGGAAATAGGGTTCTGAAAGTAGTTGACCTCACACAGTAATTACTGACAGTATTTATGCAGGCGAGTCTTTGTGACGGCTGATTACTGCTGCCCCTGATTAACGACTCCTGCATGCGTCTGCACGCGTCTGCACATCTGTGCTGAGAATTACAGAGGACAGTCGTACAACAATACCAATGTTTCCAAATGGCTAATTTACAGAGTTGAATCACTGAGTGAAGATGTTTCCAGAATCCGTTTCCTGTCGTGTGATGAATGTTTTCGTCATTTAAATTAGTTTTGTTTTGGGCTGAGAACTTTTTGAGGATTTTGTGTTTGTGCGTTATGATCTTTTATAGTGTTTGTCATTACTCTTACTCACTAGTTTAATTAATAACAGTATCCTGCTGTAATTTTATTCTGTCTCGTTATGGTTTTATTGTCAAGAAGATCAGTCAGCGTGTTGTTGTTGTTGTCTTATGTTTTGTGATTCATTAAAATTGTTATTGGTCGGGATTTCACACGATTGTTCTAACTGGCAAATGTGTAGAAGTTGAGCTTGGCTTCTTTAAATATGTGATTTTGTTTTATGAAACATTGGTTGAGGGTCTAAAACTGCGAAAGAATATCTGGTTAAAGACTCTCCTTCGCCCCTGGTGATATGGTGCTCAAATAGAGGACAAACAGAGGATCTCATTATCCAATTGTACTTAAAAGGTATTTCCGGTGACGTATTTACTGGAAAAGACTGAACGTCATTTTTTGCTGCTGGTTGGCGCTGTCCCTGGTGCTGTTAGATGTGGTTAGTATTCAGAAATGTTCAGCTTATTATCATTTGCTTAAATGCACAACACGATAAATTACAACTAACTTTGTAAATAATTACATAAACATGTAAATAATTATCTAAGGTATATCTATGTGAGATGCTGTAAATCAAGCGTATTTGTTTTGCTGAGCTTGTTAGAGAGGTTGTGTGTTTACTGTGCTATGAGGTTAAATCTATAGTGTTTATTCCTCACATTTTCGTATTATTTTTTTTATTGATTAGTATATAATTCATTAAGTATTTAGCAAACATTTGGGTACCTCGTGGTGATTTTTTTTTTAATTATTGTGCGTTTTGAAAATGGTGATAATTAAAAATGTAATTTGTATAAGCATTCGTTATATTTTCTGTCCTAATACTACTTTAACAACAGTATCTGGTTTGTAGACAAAACCACAGGCTAATGTTAATGATAATTTAATTTTAATATTGCCTGCAACGCTCTCTGAAAAATTAAACTTCAACGGATTAGTCAGGAACACGCAGCGAAATATTGTGTTTCCTGTTTCCACAGTACGAAAGGTGCGTCATCATGTCCGTATCTAATTCTCTGACATTGTGATGGACATCCGAGCTAGAACAATGCAAACTAATGACACTGATGCAACTGTTTCCTGTGATTAAAGACACCCAATTACGGCGCTGAACAGTGTCGTAATTATGTTCCTTAATCACATCCAGTGGGTTTAATTGCCTTAACGATGCGTTTTAATTAAAAGGAATATAGGTATTACACTCGACAGTTTTGATACCTTGTTGTTTTCAAATTAACATTATGAGACACCGTCACGGCTTTTTAAAATAATCATGATCGGAACCGTATCTTTTAATACGAACAGATATTGTTTTTCTCTGTTTATGTCTATAAGATCTGCCTTTTTTCCAGGGCAGTGCTTTGTCTGTTTTTTCCATGCAAACATGACATTAACATCATTCCCGTTACACAATCCATTGTTAATTTAATGAGAGAACAGTACTAAATGTTTTGCTTGGTTCGTTTTAACACATCGTCAACAAAAAATTGTTACAAAATGCCAAAGTTTGTACACTTCACGAATCGTTGTCCTTTTGTCTAAATGTTTAATGTGATTTATTAATCTTTCTTGAATCACTTTATTAGAGGCTTAACAACACAACTAGGCGACAATGCGTTGGTTCAAAATATTTTAATAAAGCTCTCCAGTACATCAACACATACAAATGGCCCTCTTCGGTCATAAGTGAAACTAATATATCTACATTACTTCCGGCCTTGACCTGACAACAAGCTGAAACCTTCAGGCCCCTAGCCAAACGGTATGCGTGTTTGTAATAAATAAAACAAAGCCAAATCGGCGAGATTTACAGCAAAGATGTTTATGCATAATCGAACCAAACATGCAGACCCACTTGTTTTCATCCATTTAAAGAAATTATAAACCATAACAACTTTTAAGATTCCACCAAGCTAACAATATATATTACAATTTTAAATGAACAACCTCAACAAAGATGTCGAAATAACATTTAGGCTACTTCCGAATAAATTCCAATATTATGAACCTCGTGACGATTCCAAACGTGTACAAAAAATAATTGGCATAAGTGTTTATTATTGCAGGTTGGAGTAAAACCTTAAGTTTGGCGTCATAAACAAGGTAACGCATGGTTGCATGTTGTCAGGTCAAAAATACACGTCATTCTATAGGGTCCAAATTTATTGATGCAGATGAACCGTTTTTTTTCTCCTATTTTCTAACGGATATAAACTTGGTTTGGTTTATCTCGTTCCCACCAGCACTTAAAGTATTCTGTACCGTATATACACAATCAGTTTTTGAACTTGAAATAGTTTCGCAAGTGTATGAAAAGTTTTCGCATTCTTTTTATAGCGACCTCAGAACTGGCAAACATACTGACGTCAGTCTCTCCTCAGCAGTCAAAGGTTCGTGGATTTAAGTCAAATGTTTCGCATGTGCTTCTATGAAAGGTCGCTGCAGAGTTTAAGGCTTGTCAGTGCATTGCTTACAGAGGCTGGAGGTGACGTTGTTGAAAAGGGCACATTTGTCCGGACAGGAGGATGCTGCAACTCCTGCGGGAAACGGGTAACCAGCCGGCTGCTCGTATGCGCTTAAACCCGGTGTGAGAGCTGTGGTCGGGGGCAACGAGGCAGCAGAGATTGCCTGGCCTTGGTTAAGATACGCAACCAGCCTTCTCATCTCCTCCAGCGCCTGTGCCTGCATGAGGATGTAATTTTTGGCTAAGAGCAAGGTGGCAATTTTGGAGAGTTTCCGCACAGAAGGGCTGTGCGCGTAAGGTATCACCCCCCGCAGTTCGTCAAGCGCATCGTTCAGGTCGTGCATTCTCCTCCTCTCCCGGGCGTTGATGTTTAGTCTCAGCATTTTCTGCTCTTTGTTTTTCTTACCTCCTTCTGACTTTCCGGACACCGACGTTCTCCCGTCCGTCATGAGCATCATCTCGCACCGCCCGTCACTGTCATCGTCCGGGCTCTGCTCTCCGCCGCTGCTCTCCGCAGCCGAAGTCCTGTTCGCGCTCTCGCCGTAATTCACACACAAAGATCCGGTCGGCAGACCCAGCGTCCCCGCTCTCCCTCCCGTCAGTCCCCCGGGTTGAACCGGGTCCGGGTCGGTGTGATCAAAACAGCTGACCGGCGACTGGCTGTCCCTGGAACCGAGATCAATCCCCGTGGCCGGTCGAAACGAGTCCATCTTTTTGCTGGAGACCGCGCTGAGGGTTTTGTGAAAAATGTCTCCACCCAAGTTTAGTCTCCGTTCCATAGTCTCCAAAAAAGCCAGATTTGATGAGTCTAACTTAGCCACTCCTCGGCAGCGGCGCTGAGTTTCTACTCTATACAGTGGAGTTGATGATGATCGCTGCTCCTCTTGTCAAGTGAGGTGTAGAGACGGTAGCTCCTCCTAAAGTGATCGTGTTGAGACACACTTTGCAGATTTAGGCAGCGATCAGCATCAGCAACAGAAGGGGGAGTCGTTTACATCATTATCTCAAGTCGGGCTATTAATATGAAGAGGATTCGCCTATTGGGACCGAGCGCTCGCTACCCAATCAGGTTAACGTTGTAATTAATCGGATTAAAACGGTAACAAACAATCCAGGCTGTAAACGCTCCACTCAGACGAGGGTTATGAAAGGATCCCGGCGTTTCATTGCGTTTCCCTCTCAATCGGTCTCTTTAACGAAAAGGCCTTCGTTGATCAATGCACAGCTAACCTTTAGGCTCTGCATTGTGTTTAAAAGCTTTTCTGCCTTATCAAAGTTGCAGTTTTGCACTGTTTTATACGTATGTTCCGGTTGTAAATTGAATCCGCGTGTATATAGCGCTTTTCACAATACATATCGTTTCTATTATAAAAAAATCTTGATTTATACAATCACGTCTGTTCATGATTAATGATTTAAATAAATTGGTCACCAGCAGTAAGTGTGAACTTTGAACTTTTGTTTACCTGCGTTGCTCACAGTTGTGCGTCAGCTTCCTGCATTTGTGTGTTCAGTTTATCTTCAGTTATTTATATTACATCACGGACAACAATCGTGTCAAACTTCATGAAGAATGCTAGAATGGAAACGGCTATTTATAAGCTCGTGGCGCCGCCACGTGGTCATAAATGCGCTAGTCAAGCTGTTTCTATTCTATAAAATAGAATTATACATAGGCGTATATAGCATATTTCTTTATATATAGCTATAGCAATGTAAAACAAACGTATTAAAGCTATCCAAATAAACCGAATTCTAAAGCACGGTTGTTATTTTTTTTAATTGAAGTTCTGCTATTTTAACGAAGAGACGCGTTATAGCAAATGTGGCGTGTATGTTCTATATGTTGGATTATGATAAATGTTATTGTATAGAGCTGCAAGGCTTGTAACGCGGCGGTAATAGGTAACCGAGAGCTTGAGGTATGCTTTTCATTATTGCCAACAGGAACACCTTCATGCCCAATCACACCAAGAATGAGACGAGATGAGTGTGGACAGTTAAACAGCAGCTCGGGTCACCCCGCACACTGCATGCAACTCAGATCTCTGTGCATTTAGTCTGCAGTATTTCTTGCAGCCTGCGGTCTAGCTTTTCTCATGCAACTCTGGTCTCTTAACGCTCACCCTTCGTACATGACATTTCTCCTAGTTTGTTAGGTTGTATTACATTTAACTAGGCTACAAAACACGTTTTCATAACTAAAATGTAACGTACACACCAATTATGCAACGATACACATTTAGAAAACACAAAACTGTTTTGCAGTAACGGTTTTGTCCACATGGTGTCAGGCTGCACATGTTGGGAAACCTTAGATTAGCCTGCCTAAAACAAATATTTATGTTTCGTATTTTTGTAATGTTTTAGAAATTGCCTCTTTGTTTCCTGTTAGAAACGTACATTTTCCTCAATGTTAAGGCAATTCAATAGAATGAAAATGGTCTCGATTTCTCACGCTTATGATGTTTCAAACTTTCAGTGGACACAAAAATGGCAATTTTGAAGGATGTAGAATGAAAATGGGACAAGCTGTGGTCCTATACAACCAATACAGCTCACTTAAATGTGCTTAATATTGTAGTGGTAGCAGCAGTACAGCTCAACACCAATACACAACTAGAAGAAATTCGTAGAATTTCATAATATCGTAATATAAGTCTGTATTTATGGTGCTTATTGAAGAAAGATGCTTTTGGTACAGAGAATGTAGATCAACCGGCGGAGGTAACTGGACCAGACAAACCAGTCACCTCTTGCATGGTGTGAGTTAGCGCGGCAATATCGGTTTGTACCAACACAAGGCAGGTTTATAAAGTTTTGTTTTCTGATTACACTTTTTTCTTTTCTCACTCAGTCTCATTTTATAAATGTGTATTCATTCCTTAACGCCATAGATGTTTCATTTTATCTTCGAAAAATCTGTCGTTTACAAGCAAATAACATCTTTGATTACCTGTTATATTCCTGCGCTCCTGAAGAGGGTGCGGTTGCTCTACATATGCTGTTGTAAACGTACTCGTGGCGAGCCCTCAATAGTTCTTTGAACAAACACTGGTTGCATAGCAACATTTTAGTGAGTAGCGATTTTATCATTTCAAAGTGGTCACTTCATACCAATTACCGCATACTTCTGATACGAGAGCAGCTCACCTAGCGCAATCCTGACCGCGTGCGCTGATCTGTCAGGGCTCTGGTGTGATTAGAATAATGATAAGAGATTTTGTGACGCCTGTGTGCACTGTGTCGTACGATGGCACTTTTAGAGGGTGTAAACACACGTGCTTACTTATTGCACCCCTGCTGGAGGATGCACGTTGGTCGAAAAGTTACGTTTTATTACGTTAAGGCTCTGATGCTCGTGATACTATGTGGGTGTAAATGCACCTTTCTTCTGGCGACGTCGTGCATTACGTAACCATGCTGGCGTAGCGGTGTTGTTATGCAGTATTTCTGAGAGAAGTTTCATTTCAGAAGTTTTCAGAAATGTTAGAGTATTTCTAAAATTCCCCTTTTAAATCGTTTGCTCAGTGTCCTAATGTCCGTCATGTTGACTCATACGTGCACTGTGTGGACAGTTAGTTGTCCCATTTCCTTGTTTTGTCTTTTGTCCGTCAATAGTAAATTGTACGTCTACTGTTACGGACTACATAGTTGGACACTGTTTTTTAATTGTTTACCCTTACGGAAATTAACCATGGTTTTATTATAGAAAGTGTAGTAACCGTGTTTTTTGGCCCAAAAAATCACCCAAAAAGTGATTAATGCTTTCATTAATTATTCCCGCTTATGTCATTCCTGTATGACTTCTGCTTCCGAGGAACACAAAAGACTTTGAAGTGCGTTGGTAACCAAACAATGGTGGACTTCCATCATTGACTTCCATTCAAAAAACATCTTTTGTGTTCCACAGAAGAAGAAATGTCATAGGTTTGGAATGGCATGAGGGTAAGCAAATGATGGATTTTTATCATAATTGGGTGAACTACAGTTACCTCCAAGTATATTTTTATATACTGATTCGTAATTGGATCGACACTGTACGTTTTTCGCCGTTAGGGGTCGACATTTCCTTACCGATCTTTCAAGATTATGTGACAATAAACGCGTAAGCAAGATATTCTCATGTTGTCTTTCAACAGATCACAAACGATCGTGAAAATCGTGTCATGAATGTCAGAGACGGTGCCGTGACTTTGATGAAATGCAAAGAATATTTGTGCCTTAAAATATGAATAAACGTAAGTTAGACAAGTGAGTGAGTGTATGATTGTTTGAAATTGTAATTTTAAATACTTCATGCGTTTCAATGTTTAATAATCTCGTGACGTGTATTAGGCGCAGTTTTTGAGCACTTCATGCATCCTTGGTTGATATTTGTTTATCATTAATTTATCTGTTAAAATGTGATGCATCAGAATGGCGTATTACCTTTTCACACTCGCTCGCTGCATTCCAACGAATGTGACCAGAGATCTACAAGAGAAGTTCAGCACCACATGTCGTGGACAGCGCCTCACCTATAAGACCTCTGTGGCGCATTGCACTATTCCCCATTCTTGGTAGTGGGTTCAAGCATCAAACCCAAAACGCACAAAACAAGAACTAACAGCCATGTCGTGCTTCATGTTTTATTGGGTAAATAAAGACATTCAAATCATGTAAAATTGGGGCAGTTTCGGGCAGTTAACACCGTATTTGTGGTCCTACTGAAGGTGGAAGGCTCCGCTCTTGGCATTCACCGCGTGCCTTAATTGTAAGACATTAAATCAAGATCCGCTGTGAACACGAGGAGACAGAGTCTCGAATCACAAAGTCTGTCTAAAACACACATCCAGCTCGTCTAATCACTGTAATTTTCCCACAGCGACTGTAATATAACGCAATCCTTTAAAATCTTTCATTTATCCCAGCGTCCGAGCGCGGTGTGCATTGAGTAAGCTTGCTTTTAAATACCAAGATGGATTCCTATAAAAATAACGATTTTTTCAAACCTCCAGATTTGTGATGTCCTTATAATGCAAGACATTGTTTAACACGCAATTTAAACACATTTGCTATAAAAACGAAGCATGTGTTTCTACGTAATCACCGTATGATGAAATAAGGCCACGAAATATTGACGACAAGGCCTTCGTCGACGTTAAATTACTGACTTCAAACGGACACACTGAGACAAAGAGGGGGAAAACATTTGATCCACACGAAAGCTCCTCTGCTGTCAAAAAGCGTCAGGGGCACCGAGCACGTCCGCACCTTATATCCCCTCAAAGACCTACAAGAAGAAAACACAAAAAATGCGTTATTAGCAGACGAGTGGCATAAAACTGATAGCTTTCCGGTTCAGATTGAATCGAAATGCTCAACGCTCGAACGCCTCAAAAACACAAAATCCGGTCAAACGTTGCGTTACGCTAATGGAAATATGCACGACCGAGAGAAACGGCGTCCAAAGGCAAACGCGTTCATGACGCATCGCTGTATTCCATTCGTAAGGAACCGAGCTAACAAAGACGACGTGCTTCCCTCAGCTGCTTCTGGGGCCGAAGATGGGGCTGTATATTCCCATGTGTCCGTGCCGTGAAACGGTACTGGCCTTTCTGTGCTGTCTTTCCCCCACGCTGACTGACTTTAGGATTAATGGCTCTCCAGCCAAACAAATAAGGCATCTGCGTTCAGCACAAGAGGATTGCACGGGGCCGGTGACGTCACTGGGCAAACAGATGTTTGCGACCAACGTCCTGCCCGTCCTTGAGAGTCTGACATAACCGTGCTATGTACTGTCCTTTTAATAACTACTCTTGCGCGCTCGTAGTTGCCTTCCTCTGCTTACGAGACCCCCGCCATCACTGTCAGTCGATCGGCGCTATAGGCCTACAGAATTAAGACCTATAACCAGGGGGAAATGATTTAGCTGGTGAAATAATAAAGTTTGCTACATTTAGTCATTTAGCTGACGCTTTTATCCAAAGCGACTTGCTATCATCAGCATTTCCTGTGCAGTGTGCGCCACACGGATTAGGACGGGGTTGCTTGAACGTTGTCTTTGCGCAGGCAGGGATGCTAAAAAGACTATTATTGCTAGTTTTACCACAGTTTTGTTCCGTTTGTAATACGAAACTGCTGCTTATGCATTAGGCAGGCACTGTTGTCTGCACCACGTCCAACCTATCCAAACTGTTTTAATTAATATATATATATATATATATATATAGCTATTAAGTTAGGGGAATTTTGGATCATATTTATGTAGTACACCACATAGATTGTCAAACGCCCCAGAGTAGCAAACTACGACAGTTTATTAATGGATGGACTTGCTTGCTTTATAATCCAAATCCATCACATCCTCTTTACCTCAGTGTCAGTTCGGGTATAGCGTCATTATGATGATTTGTTATATATATATATACTGTTAATTTACGTGGACACTGTCTGCGGTTGGTCGCTACAAATAACAAAACACGATCATTTACATATTCAATAGAACGTTTTTCAAGGATAAAACGACACTGAACATCACACACCTCGGATCTGCAATCACTGATCACACCATCGCCATGCCATCACTGAGGGACCATTTTAACCCCCTAAGCACCTCGCGTCTATGACATCTCCATGGGACAAGTTGTACTGTGTGCTTACCTATTTTGATGTTTTAATGCTGAAGGACTCCCGCTTGTTGCTCGGTTCATACAAACTCGCAGTTTTAAACCAGTTTACAAACGGTGGCCGTATCAATGGAACGGAGAAACAAAGGGAATCGCCATTTTTGAAAAACAAAAAACAAATCTATCTGCGTGCATTATAATTAATAACGTGTTATGCTGTGCTCGTCTTTAACCCACGCGCTTTTTACGGATCAGAATTTGCAGTCCTCATAACGAGCTATAAAAGATGACCCAGCTGACCTAGCGTCCATTAATCTATTGTCTCGGAGAACCGAGCGATCAGAAACAAAGCGAAACCAACACGCAACGAGCCCCCGTGCGCGAAAACGCAGTTTGGTACCGCGGTAACCGTTGGATAAACTGCTAAATCGTTTGTGTGGTTTCACATTGCTTGCGTTTTTCATGCACATACGTCCTCTAATTAAAAAACAATAGCAAGTGCAGCGTGGGAAAAGCTGCTTCGTTATGTTCTGATGGTGCCGATCGCCCGCGAGCTTCAACAATTACACAGGTACTTTCTCTAATATCAGACGAATACGATTTCCATATTACTGTTTTTTCTCTCTCTCTTTCGCTTTTGTTGTTTTACTTTGCATACGTAATTCCGAATATGTAGCCTACAATATTCCACACTTACGCGCTCGCTCCACAGCCCCAGCCCGAAGGTCGCTGGTTCTCCTTGTATTCATATCCATTGTTTTTTCCCCCACGAGCCTGTCTTCGTATTATAGTGCATTTTAAGCCAATTGTATTCCTGGTTTTCTCGCTGTGTGCATTTGTAGCTGGATGCCTCCGCTAAGCGACTTGCCCTATCTTGCAGTGAGTCAGGGGCTGGAGCCCCTGCAAAGCATGGCTGCGTTTTTCTCTTTTTTTTTCAAAAGAGGGCAGGTCGTTGTGTGCATTATAATGAGGCAAATCTCTCTCCCTCGTTCTCTCCCCCGTCGCACCCACACAGTTGCAAATTTAAAATTGCAATAGATCTCTCAACAAAAACATCAAGCTTTTGTACCGTTGACGTACCCCCGACCAATGCCGTCTAATGCGTACATCACCATTACGTTCATCAGTACATTAAATAAAGCGCTTTCAGTTTCTTGCCCGAGCGATATGAGGATCTCATTTTAGGACGCGAGTGCGTAATAAATGTAAACCGTTGGGTCGTTGATCTACAATTTGTCACGTTTAATAAGTTTATCCAGAGAGGTCCATTACTACGCCACCAGTACGCCAGTGGTCCACCTTATATCGAAGAATCATTGCTGAGTCTCACTGTATTTGTTGAAGTGCGTTTTCTTTCGTCCCATGAATCATTTGGAAAGACGAATTGCGTTTTATTTTACAGCCCTGGAATCGATGGTGAAACCTTAAGTATGATGTTTTAGCTGGGTGTACACTTTTTGTTTTTTATAAATATACCGTGTAGGTTCGATTCACAACCAATCGGGAAACCCCGGCTGCAGTACCCCTAGCCTATCGCCTGCAGTAACCTATATTCCTAGATGACAATTAAATAATTTCAGCACGTGCAGTTGTTGTTGTTGTTATTGTACACAACACATCAGAGTTTATATCAGAGTGTGTTGAATCTGAGAGGGTACATTATTATAAAATGTATTTGTTTATAGTTATTTAGTTTATTTTTACATGTTATTAGGAAACCTGTCGATCTGGGGCTTTGGTTTCATTTCTGTAAATATCTTTTAGACAAAAATACTGGTCGTTCTTCTGTGTCTGCGTCAAGAATATCCAGTAAGATAAAACTGAAGTCGCATTTAATAATTAATTGAAGTACCATAGCTGGCTATCATGTTAGGTTTTTCTTGTTTGTTTTTAGCCTTCGACATAGGAGCAAGCGTGGTAAGGATTTTAACAGGCCATTCAGAGTTACAAACCAACGACATTGTACAATTGTGTCTATTTACATCCAAACACAAATTTTGTAACTAACAGTGTCCGTCTCTTGGTGCAGCAGGGGACTTTTTTATTTTTTTAGAAAGATGTTTGGTTGTCTTCGTTCACTTTATCCCACATGCTGTTTTTGTGCACCGTGATGTTGCTGTTCAATGCATTGGAGAGTACGCTGGAACTCATATTTATTAAAATGACCCAATAGAACAAATCAATAGAGGCCAAAATGATTATTTCATTAAATTATTTCAAAATTCCCTTTGCAACGTGCTTCACAAACCAGTGAGTGAAAGCGTGTTGTACCGTCAGGCAAGAACTTAAAAGGGAATTGTAAAGCGCTTATATTCCCTGGGAAAACGCCATTGTTCGTGCTGAAACAATAGAAGCTGCAGGCAAACCGCAGCGAGGCTATATGAATGGCGAAGCTCCGGGTCACTGCATTGGGTCTTGGACCCCAAAGCCCCTTTCCCCGCGCGCCAGAACGACCCCGCGAGGTCAAAGGGCATCACCTATTGTTCTGCACTTCAAAACAGATAAACATTTATTAGTCGTGGCTGGCCAGAGGGCCCTTTTTCTCAGAAAAAGTTGGGGTAAAGTTGTATCCATAAGGGCTAGGCCATAAGAGTGTATATGAATAAGGGTTATGTTGTACGTCAACGGGACCAGTGACTCTGGATGAATGGACCTCGAATATACGATCTCAAGTAAGACAAAATATTAGACGTTTACATGCAGTAGGAGACTATTTTGCATATTATATGGAGTATGGTTACATGTTAGTTGAACATCACGATGGAAACATTTTTTAAAGAGTCGACATTTTCGCAGATATTTCAGTTTCTGTTTCATTGTCAGTTATGCCGTTGTTTACTGAAAATGTATAATTAAATTTAAGACTGTAAAGCTGAACGATAACATTATCTTCACAGGCCACAAAATCTCTTCAAAATGTTTGTTTATTAGCTATTTTTGTGGTTGTTGTTGTAATGCTAATCTAAAGATGGGTATTTTGTCGATATTTGAACTAATACATTACGTTAACAGTTAGGTAAGCTGTCAGCATCATATTTCATTTAAAAGGTATTTTTATTGGTAAATAGGCATCTTATCCTGGGAATACGGTATTTTAACGAAATACTCCACAATTTAATTTATTGAGCTTGCGTTGTGTAGCAGTTAACTTGTATTAATTTTGTTTAACGAGGTTTATTTGTACTGAGCCTATGGACTGGTTTACGTAAGCAAGCCTGTCACATTTAACGGTGATAACGACGCAAAAACGTAATGTAATAAATTATTCGAACAAGGTCGATCGTCATTAAAGACATCTTTGTGTCCAAATGCAGTTTTAGATATTATTATCATTATTATTATTAGGCTATTATTTTGTTTCATAAAAAAATGCTTCATGTGGCACTCGTATCAAAACACGAAAACAAATCCAGAGACGTTGCTAATGTTAATTAAAAAAATGTTTATTTGTACGAATTCGTCATGCATTGTGACTGCAAACTGTGCCATGCATCATGACTGCAAATGTAAAAGGCTGGGCTTCCGTTTGCATTGCATGAAATGCATTCTGTGTGAGGACGACCACGGCTCTCGGCTTCAGTGAACATACCGCTCGTGCTGTACAGACTCGCATCAGACATCTCGCCTTATCTTCACCTCACGCGCGAGACCAAAGCACATCCGCCGCACACCCAGCCTCCCATTCTCCCGTGAGATTATTAAAATATAAAACCCAGTATCCGCGCAGCGTTTTTCTTTATTTCCCTATCAAATTACCTCAGATGAGTGTTGACACAGATCTACGGAATATTATCTTTAAATGCTACCCAGATAAACTCTGTCCGCAGGTAATTGATTTTGTGAGCTAGGTTTTATGGACGTTTTAATGTATGGTTTTGA
Organism: Botia almorhae; assembly: GCA_036877575.1. Taxonomy (NCBI): domain Eukaryota; kingdom Metazoa; phylum Chordata; class Actinopteri; order Cypriniformes; family Botiidae; genus Botia; species Botia almorhae. The sequence goes on from JAZGTJ010002134.1 coordinate 24,242, forward strand.
GGAGCCCTGACCTTTTCCTGCGACGGCACTCTGCAATTTCAAATAACAATTTGATACTTTAATACTCCCGTTGACAGAATCTGTGTCTTGGTTTAAATATGATTTAAAGCGTTTTTATGAGAGTTTTACTTATGAGTATTTTTTCACAATTCTCCCGTGGCATCAAATTTAGTTTCCACGATATATTAATTGTTTGTCACATTTAATGTGTAGCATATTGGTATGAGCAAAGCTGAAAACGTGTTCAAAATTAGTTGCTTTAATAGCAATGCAGTTAGCCACAATCTTGCTAAATGCCTGAGAATAACACCGCATATATTATATCCGTGTGCCCACCCTGTTAACATCCGTCTAATTTTTGAAATCAGTTCCTAGCAGTTGTGTTATGAGCCGTTGTGTTATCTACCCCTATCTACCCCGTTGTTATCTACCCCTTAGTCATACCTTGAAAAATCCGTTTTTGTGCTTGTTTCTTTCATTCTGTGTGAATGTGTGTGTTGATCCCTTTCCACATTTGACTGTATAAGGGACTCTATCCTCATCCATGTAAAAGAATGTAAGCTTTCTCTCCAGCTGTGACCTAATTTAATTGTTAATAAGCTGTTGTAACTCCGCATCTCCTGATGAGTGTTGCTGTGGAGTGTTTCTAGTTACTGGGCCCATTTGATCTATTTAAGGAGGAGCAGAGAAGCCAGTCTGTACACCAGTGGCGTTAGTGTGACAGAGGACCCGACTCTCCGCGCTACCGCTCTCTGAACTTCTGTCACTGCAGTCGTTTAAGAACCATTTTGCTCTTTGCCCGTAAAGTATTTTTTTCGTTCACTCAGCAGCAGATGATGACTGAAGCCGTTTCTAAGATACAGTATCCATAACACACTGCAGGCTTTGTTAATTGTACGTTAGCGTGTAGCATTCGTACGCATAAGCTATTGTCAGGTTTGTGCATCTGAACCTGTGTGTTGTTGTTCAGGCTGTCCTCTGGGTCGAGAGAGCTCATGTATGTGTTGGGTGTCTCCTGTCTTACATCTCTCAGGTCAAACATGCATGTCGAGGCACCTGATCTGCCAGCATCTCTCACAGCACGCTGCTAAATGTCAGAAGAAAGAATAAAGGCTATTACAGTCAGTTCTCAAGAGCCTTGCTCTCTTTTATTCGCTGCTAGCGTTAGTTTCTCATCTGGCGATTAAGGATGAAAATGTGCAAAGATGTTAAAAACACAGAGTCACAGCAGTAAACAGATTCAGTCTGTGTGAGCACTCGGTTGGTCTCTGATGTCCACGCTTGCTTTCTCTACCTAGTCTTTACCTAACTGACCAGGCAAAACTACCTTTTTATAGGTAATTTTATATTCATTGAAGGGCTTTGTTTATATTCGTTGAAGGGCTCGGGTTGATGGGAGAGTTGTGAGACATAAGTTATCAATAAAAATATAAATTGACGTTTTAAAAAATACTTCCAGTATTTTTAACATAAGCAAGTTTTGCGTTTTTATTTAGACACTGTAAAATTAGGTTATATTTGGAATAGAGTGCTCCTTTACCACTTGCTGTATACTGTACAGTACATACTGTATACTACCTACATTTATTTTTTATGTCTTTGCTACATTATCAGATAACTTCTTTAAATTTTATGTGGCTGGCCTTCAGTCATTGCCTTTTGAATTAACCCAATTTTGTTTAAATAGGTCAAAAAAAAGATGATGGATCAATTGCGCTGTGTGGTTGTGTAGTGTGTTACGCTGCACATTTTGGGGTCAGCCGTCTTTTGTACATTGTGTATATATAGCATACAGTGCAGAAATGGTATGTGATGTATGTTAGCAGCATGCTATTTTAAAAATAGCCTCTGAATTCTAGACTGCTTCTACTGTACCTAATCAGCATAAGTCCACTGTATCCTACTGTACAATGCTGTGCTATTTATAACAGTATTTAATGAAAGTGGTGATATATTTTTAGGTTTCACATTAATTAGTTTGATACCTGTTGTCATACCTGTGCATAGAAAAATGTTATGCATGTATCATATGCCCAGACATCTGTGCAGTCTGCAGTCTAGTGCCCTCGGTAGTACACTACAGTAGTGGTAAATGTCCAGATATAAACCCAAAGAGCAGCAGTGCACACATAATCAGATATACAGAGCAATGGGAATTTCTCCTCGTGCTGCCGGAGGACATTACAACAGAAGAAATCTGTTATTTTATTACAATGCATCTCTGTGATGTCACCTGCAAAAGTGACAGATAAAACCACACACCAAATAACAGTTATTACAGCGTGTGAGTGTGTGTGTTTTCTGCGCATTGCTGTGGTTCATCCAACGCCGCAATTGTTTCAATAGCATTGCAACAAACAATTTAATCTTTTGAAAATATCGCTTATCCCCCACAGCCTTTGAAATGCTGTATAACCGGCTAACGCAGTTGCACTGGAAATAGTCAATTTGTCAGCATAAACAAATAGACAGACAGAACCAAAGGGGCTGGAAATTTCAATTGCAGCACAGACTTCGCATTGCGCATCCGCCCACACGGGCTGCTGAATCTTTATGCGCTTTGGTGGCATCTCTGAAGGATATACAGGCTTAAGCTAAATTCAAATAAATTGATTAGAGATTTACGCGGTATCTGGTTGTAAAGTCGTGCATACGTCTGGAGCCGCAGGAGATTCTGTTATAGTATTGAATCGGATTTTTAAAAATTGAATTCTGACTTAAGCATAAGGCCTCTTTGTGGTGTATATTTTATAAATCAAACTATATAAAATTGACAGGAAATGGTGTAATTTTCAGGTCAATTCAGTCCTATTAAAGTCCCATTTAGATGTTACTACATCATTTGTTATATTTACATTTAGCAGACGTTTTTTATCCAAAGCGACTTGGTGTGTATTCAAGCTACATATTTATCAGTGTGGTACCCTGGACCTCGAACCCACAACCTTTTGCGCTGCTAACGCAATGCTCTAACAGTTAAGCTACGCTGGAATCAACAAATAAGGCCGCAAAAATCACATTTTAAATTACCTGGCAAAGCATTTTTTTAAAACATTTCTTTGCATGTCTTTGCACCACTGAAAACAGATGCAAACCTTACACAGAATTAATGTGGGACCATCAGTCATTGCAGTGTATTTTTTGCACATACTACAGTGATCATTTTGACCACATATGATGTTATTAATGCAGCCAATGATGGCTGAACATATGTTTCCGTGCGATTTCTATCCCAGTAACACGCTGTCCTAGTTGCCTGCTATCGCCTGACTGCTGGAATGAGAATATGTGCCTTGAGTTAATGCTGATTGCAGCAGCTGCCAACACGTGAGTCTCCATGGCAACAATAATGGTTGCCTAGCAACCGTGTTCTTTTAGGGACACTGGAAGTGCCTAAAGGCTTACTAAAAATATATGAGTATAATTCCCCATTAATGCTCCAGCTACCTCTACTGTCGTTTCCTACCCTTTACCAGCAACGGTTAAAGATAGATGCCTGTGCATCGAGAATCGTAATGACAATTGGATTGTAAATTCAAAGAATTAAACGTGCATCACAATCAGATTTTAAACAATGGAACATCTAACGCTAACAAAGAAACAAGACATGCATTTCAAACAGCGCTTGGAATCTTGTGCACCATCGCTGACTGGTGAAAAGAACGGACCCTCAGCCATCCTGCAGCACATGCAGCGCGCATCCTGCAGGATCTTGCTCGAACCCAGGTGGCATGTGTGCACGCTGAGGAACAAAGCATTCCATCAGTGCATGTGACATCAGTACATGTGACATCACTGCGGTCCGCTCAGCTGTTTTGGCCTGTTCTATAAATTACAATAGAGACAAAGTAAGAGTCTCTTCAGAAACTTTAACTCTGCATGGCCTGTGTTGTTAACAATGTTGTTTTGTTCGAATTAATCCCACTGTTGCATACAAAACAATAAAATCTTGTTTAAAGTCTGTATTTTTCCCCGGAAAAGTTGCGATGTAAGTAAAGTGCTGAATGGCTATTTTCATGTGCCACGTGGACGTGCGGTTATCATTGGTTAACGGTTTAAAAAACGGATTTGTTTTAGTTCACGGCACAGCGCGATGTAATGAATATAACAAAATTGTTAATAAAAACGTTCTGATTGCATTCAACCACACCAATCTTGTATAACCTTAATGAAGAGCGGAAAATTTAACAAATTCAGTTTAACTGGTGCAGTCACAATGTGTGTAGTTGCAAAGACCCTTTACCGAAACTTTTTGCAGAACTGTGTGCGTGCACATCTCGAAGATGAAAGGACGTTAATATATGCAATGTATGCAAAACATTGACGCACAATACATTCATTAAGGCAGTTATAGATCTTTGCATTTTTGTGTTGTATATCCCAATATAGAAACAAATTTATGAGCCCCATCAGGGCAGATTCAGAATATGTGCTGTTTTCCCAGCATGCATCTGTGGGGCTCGGTGAAGGGCTGCACCTGCTTGCACACTGATAGCGCTGCAGCCGTGCAGTTGATAGACTGACTTTCCTATCTTTCCCCATTGATCCCCTCTTAGGAGATAATGGCTCTCAGACCTGAGTAACTGGCTGATTATAGTCACTCGATTCCTTCTCTCTTTGAGACACACACACACACACACACACACACACAATAAATTCTGCTCTGTGTGTCTGTGTGTGTGGAAACACAATAGTGAACCCTCTTCGAGTTAATGCACGTGCAGTTTAAGCTGTCGCTGCAGCACACCAGGCTGGGCTGCAGTCCCTGGCTCTCTGCCAGCTCCGCCGTGTGCCCGCTGTGTTCCCGCACAACTCTGGATTGGCTGAGCCCTGCCGGGCGCTCTCTCATGCAGAAGAGGATTGAGGTGGTACTGGACGAGCGCCAGGACGTGTGCCTGCGCGTGCGGAATAGATGCCACGAGTGCGATGCTGCAGGCTGGCATCAATGGGGAGCATGATGGTATTCAAAGTGAGTGAATGTGCTTTTTGTCTTGGAGCGCAGTGCCAGGCGGCCTCTAATGAGACGCGTCTTTGTGGCAGGCCTCTCGACATCAAGTGGGCTGGTGGTTCATTAACCTGACGACGGCAAATAAAAATGCCCCACACAAGAGACACCATGATAGCATACTTAAGAGCGTTCAAACCCTCTCGCGAGCTTTGAAGCCATGGAATTGGCAAAATGGCGCGTGTGTGTGTGTGGGGGGGAGATTGGAGGTTCATTTTTTGGTTAGTGTTTGTTGTTTTTTTTGTCTTTTTGGTTTGGTTAGTGTCACATGGGCCTTAAAATCAGTCACTAAATATCACCCAATATTACAAAATGATTAGATGTGGGTTAAAGGGGATAGCGCACCCAAAAATGAACATTTCTATCATTTACATCTTTTACACCCTTATGTCAGTCTAATTTTCTTCTTCTGTGGAGCACAAAAGAAGAGATTTTGAGATTTCTTTATTTTTTATTTTTTCCATAAAATGGAAGTTAATTGTTTGGTTATCAACACGCTTCTAAATATCTTTTGTAAATGGAGGAATTTTTGACCTGTCCCTTTAACAAATGTGTCTGTGTAATCTGGCAGAACTGACAGAACTACAAAACAGCTATTTGTGCCCTCGTGCTCCGCCATTGGTACATTTTCTGTTTTGAGAACAATGTACCAATACTTTTGGCAAAATTTAATTTGGCTCAGTTCCTCACACCAGCCAATATGCTCGTTTCAAAACACGGGGTTTATTTGTACTATCCTTATTCACACTGGCTCTGTATTTGGGATGAAGCTATAGAAGAGCCATCCGCGATAGTCACTTTTAAGCATGCGGCGCAGCCGATTGATGTTTCGCTAAAGCGTTCGATCAGTTGGCTTGAGAGCTGTGTTCATTAGATTTTCACCATTTACCGCTTTAATGTTTTGCTCTGTTCCTTTATAACCCGCAACACGATTTACGCGATTAATTATATTCAGTCTGCGCAGAAACATGTTGTTTTTCTGGTCATGTTTTTGTTTAATTCTGGAAGGTGGACGCTTGTGTTCAGGATTAGCATTAGTCTGAATCTTCTTGTACAGAAGAAAAACCAAAATATTGGTATGAATACCAAAGGGATGACAACAAGTGACGCTGACAAATTGCAGCCGAGGTGCCATTAATTAAACCGGATCAGTAATGTGTGTTTAAATGAATTTGTTGCATTATTGATTCTCGCGCTGCGCAAATGATCTTTGGAGGTGTGTGAGGAGGTTATGGGTTCGGTCCCCGTGAGGGATTTGTCAGGATGAGGGCTGTGGATGTGATCTCGCCCTGAGGATTCCGTCTTCATTTATCTGCTGAGGAATAGGGAATAGGGGGGAGGGGTGAGCTGCAGCTTGCTGGCTTTGTTTGCATTTAAACTGCAGCTATCAAGAAGGCCCGAGTGCAGCTTTAGAGAAATCACCGGCGCTGCCTGTCTGCACGCTGGGTTAGCGCATACATGTATTCATGTATGTGCTTGCATACTTCACACGCAGCTGATTGTGTGCTGCACACGCTTGTTATTTCTCTTGTTCTTTTGTCCTTTATCTTCAGCTGACGCTTTGTCTGTTTGTGCTTTATTCTAGTACAAACTACTTGTAGTAATAAATGCATTAATACAACATCTAAACAAACAATGTTTTGAACGTTCCTAGAACGTTCCTAATATTTTTAATGCTCTTTTTAACGCAACTAAAATTGTTAGCTGGGTAAATTCAAACCAAGCCCATTGTATATATTTTTTCATTGTTGCCAAGGGTGACATGGAGTCTACACATGCATCCCAGCATGCCCTGGGCCCCGGCTTCGAGCGAGGGGCTAAGGGTTCGTACGCAGTAATTTGTCAGGACGACAGTCTTATCTGAACTGCAGTTTATTGGCAGGTACACAATACACCAAGGGCAAGCGCTTCAACTCGATAAATGTGACCGATGCTTTCTGCTGGATGGTTGCTCTTTCTAATTTCCTGTAATGGACTGTGGTATGCTTTTAGATTTGATTTAGGTTGAAGTGGTCGTTTTTAGGAGTCTGTTAGCCAGTTCGCTTTCTCTTTTATCGTTTCAGAGTAATTCAGAAGCAGAGCGGCGAATACCGTCGCTGCCTCTCAGCTGTGTGTATATAAACACAGACACTGAGTATATAAATCAAGCCAGCATTGCCACCTGCATCAAATAGTACCATTCAAACTTTCTGCCTGACGTCAAACAAATTCCCTCCGATTCGCATGTTTAAAGGTTTATAAAAATAAACCAGCGCAGTGACAAGTTGCTGGTAAAGTTCAGTTCGATCAGAACTTGGTATGCAGAGAAATCTTGATATTTCTTTGTCCGCAGCAATTCATCAGCTTCGTATGCACAACAATACAGTAACGCACTGTGGTTTACGATCTTATTTGTGCAACATTCTTATTGACGGTTCGTGCTGCCACTAGATTTGTGTCTTTTAGTTTCTAACAGACATTTTTATTACCTCTGTGGCTAGCTAATAAATATAAAAACTTAATTTATGCTTAATTTATGTTTAAAGGGATAGTTCGCTTGCCATGCACTCACCCTCATGTTGTTCCAAGCTCGCATGACGTTTTTTGATAACTTTGAGAGAACTTTTAGAGAATGTTAGCCAATGTTCCAAGAACATTTTCTGTTAGCTGGAAATGGACACAACAAAATACATTATTTATAAAAAAAACATTATTTTAAAACAAATCTTGATGCACTTTGGTGGTGTTTATTACATTTTGGTAAATTTATCATGTGTATTTACATATTTTTACAAATAGAATTTTGGCAGTGTATTACCTTGGCTTTGCCAGGAAAGTAAATCTACGTTGTAATAAATCAAAACGTTTGCAAAGGAAATTAAACTGTTTTTATTTAAATAATTCAAATAGAGTTATAAGGCAGCATGTCTGGAGGTTGGATGTTAATTTTGCATGACTGTCCTCCATACTGGACAGTGTGGCTTCAGGCCTGTGTCACGCTGGCTGGATTCTCATGGTGCCGGGAGCAGCTGTCTGAGTTTCAGGGCTCTGGATAAAATGTTTTTTCTTTCCTGCCGAGAGCACATAATGACAGTAGGGCCCTATGGACCTGCCAGCCATCTGTAGGAACAGGTACACTCTCTTGCACCTCCAATACACTCCTTCTGTTTCTCTCTCTCTCCTCTCTCTCTCTCTCTCTCTTTCTCTCCGCAGTGCTGCTCCAGCTAACTTCCTCTGCACTTTACACTTGTTGATCGCATCCATTCCATCTGTCCATCATGGCGCCTGCCCTCAGTGTTGGGATGCATGTGGTGCTTCTGTTGCCAAGGGAAGGCTAGAGAGACACTGCGAGAAGGAGAGCAGTAGCAGCGTAGAGGATGGCGGATGACATTGACAGCGCACAGAGGTCACACTCGGCAGGCACGGAACCAAGCAATATCGCAAGCGGAGGTGCTGGGGGGCCCAAATCCCAAAAGCCTGATCTGTCCGCCACAGCGCCTAATTTAAATCTTTAAATCGGTTTCTTTTTTTGTTAATTTAATGCAATGATTTTGTGGAAATCATAAGCTTGTTGGGCTTAGGATATCAGCTAAATGATTTTTATGGCCATGCGAGTGGATTCTTCATGCGCGTGTGGTTTACATGAGCAATGCTGCACTGTAGGAAAACTTACTAAGCTGATGTGGGATGACCTAGTTAAGTAGAGCCGAAACGCTTCTCTCCCACATAATATTGCCGGATAATTTATGCAGGATTGGCTCGTTTTTCTCTTCTAATCATGGCAGTTATATGAAAATGCTGTACGTTTGTGCCGAAAAGGAGCCTTTCTCATTTTCAGTACAACACAGAGTAATCTGCATATTTTAATACACATTTATCACAAACGTATCGTATGAAAAATGTCTGCATGTGCAAGTCATATTTAATGATTTAATGAAAATGTTTTTACCGATCATTGTGTTTGGGTGTCTCCACAGCAAGTGCACAAAACTGTACAAGAATATTTACGGTTTGTTTTCAGTGCCGCTTACCACACACACACACACACACACACACACACACACGTTTAAACACGCAGTCATTATTTTGTGCTGCTATCATGACCTGCACACATGCAGTGTGTGAGCTGAGGAGATTGGAGGAGGGGAGGAGTACCATCCTGTCTTTTCTCTGCTTTTTTCTCTACCTCCATTTTCCTGTCTTTCTTCCTCTCAGTCTTTCTGCTTTTTGTTATTCCTCCCCGGTTCTTTCTACTGGATAATTGAAGTCAAATAATATCTCTGTTTGGCCAAAGGCATTTATTAGTTCAGCCTGAACTGGACCAGAGGTTCTGCAAATTTCTATGTATGCATAAATATCATTACAACATTTAGTTTTACACAGAAGATTTTTAATAGTTTTATATTCTTATTAAAAATCTTCTGTTACATTTTAAAGGTGAACAATGGTATGTGTTTGTGCTGGTATGCACATTTAATGCATGTGTGTGTGTGTGTGTATTTTCGTGCAGGCTCTTGAAGACAGTTAATAATGTTGCATATTAATCAGGGCCCAGGCGCCCTATGGCGGATCAGAGCCTTCAGGTTGAGATTTTCTGTCATTAATTTTGTGAGGATGTGGAAGAGGCATTTAACCCAGCTGGGGCTTTCAAATAGAGAATAAATCGTTCAATGTCCTTCCCATTATGTTCCCACAAAAACACACCAGGACCTTTAAACATCTCTAGCGTTCAGCACACCATCAGGTCGCTGATGCAAGCGGCTTATGTCGTAGTACAAGACAATTCACTCTGTTGTACAGGTAACTGATGCGTCATGGACGCCTATAGACTGATGTCCATAGACTTTATATCATCAGAATTTAAAAGTAAATGCTTATGTTAATATTTTTTCAATTTGTAAACCATGCATTATGCATATTTTTTGCATGCATTATGCATGTATACTGCATGCATAATACTTGCAAACAAATGCTGTTGAAATGGCTGTAAATGTACTGCACCATGACACAATGCACATAAACACAAAAACTGGCTGCTCGTACTGTCCGAAACATGATTTGTATTTTTTAATTTTTTTGCTAATATGCCCTCTTGAAATGATGCAAGTTAAACAATTTTGGTAATATTGGTAATTGACATACTGCAATTCTGTAGAGCTGATGTTTCATCTGCAAACAGTTTTGAATTTATTGAATGTTTTTCCTAATGTTCTCTAATGCTTTATCAGTTTTAAAGGTAGGGAGGCAGTTTCAGAGAGGCTAATCAGAAGCTAGCTTTGAAAGCATAAGATCCCACCCTCCCTTTAGAGCGCTCTCCAAAGCCACGCCTCCTCTGACCCGAACGCATACATAGTTTGACAGACAAGCAGGACATCCTGTCATTGTTGGCCCGAATGCAATAATTGGAAGAACATTTTATGGTCCTGTGTCTTCCACAGAAGCTATAAATGTATATAAATATATTTAGACCACTTAGTGATGACAATCAAGATGTGAAAAGACTTTTTACCAGCATAACAAATGTTTATGCCCAACCTAGCCGATTTTAACACTGTCGTATGTATATATGTGCATTCCTTGCTGTTTTTGATCACCATTTCTGTTTTTTGTTGTCCTTATAATGAGCAGGTCCAGGTGCAGAAAAAGAGTCTTGCTTCATCTTAGCTGATTAACAGAGTTCGTTAATTGGTTCAAATGAGGAATCTCTTATCCTGCTTGAGTATAATCTGCTTGCATCCTTATTGGCTTGCATCTTTAGCAGCCGTGACCCGGGCTGGCCCAGGTACTGTCCTCAGAAAGGACACTGACACTAATGTCTTCTGACACCCCCACTCCACCCCA
>JAZGTJ010002134.1:35091-45458 GCA_036877575.1 Botia almorhae
ACAAACACACAGCATAAAGACAATTCTGAAACCTATGTATGCATTTTATATATATATATATATACACAATTTTAACTATCTACATGAAAGATGTTTATAGGACTATACAGCATGCTGACGCATGCAGCCGCAGTGCAGGAAAGACGCAGCTTTCAGTGTTTGTAGCTGTGAGCTATACCGTAATGGCTACTGCTTTGCATCTATCCTCTTTTGTCCTTAAAGGAGGCTACACGGATCCTTAGAGCATTCTTGTTTTCTCTCGCTCCCTCTCTCTCTCTCCCCTCTCCGTGTGCTGCGTATAACACAGCCTGTTATTTCAAGGAAAGTGCAACCTTTGCCTTGGGCTTTAATTATGTTCAATTTGCCAAGCCGAGCCTGAAACATTCAGAGGGTAAAAAAGCTCTATGACCTATTTATTAATGCTGCGTTGGGTCTGGAGCTACGGAGATCAGCGCAGCATCGCTCAACAATAACACGCCTCCGGAGACCAGAATCCCTCTGTCGAGCCACGCTGCTCTTTTACAGCGGGAAATTCATTACGGTCCGGCACTGACCAATTAAGTGACTCTTTTCTTTTCGTTATTTAACATCGTAAAATGAAACGTAACCATTTTAACGAAGGTTCGAAATCCGTCCTTTTTTATGAACATGCAAAAAAACAAAGGATGAGATGGAAAAATGTAGTTTTTTGGCAAACGAGGTGTCTGTGTGAGATTTTTGCTCTGACTTGTATTGATGTGTCTTGTCGACTGTTTGCTTCAGAGTTCTGCTCGGTGTGATGCAGTGGCAGAGAGTTCTTTGTGTCGATACAGAGAAGGAAGCATGAATGATTTATGGGTCAAACTGAAGGTTTCCCCAGCAGTGTAGTTACCGCTGCAACCCTGCAGCACACACACGCTGAAACGCGCTCTTCTGCAGTCATGCAAATCAGAGATTTCTCTAGCGGAGGCATTTGACCGTTCGTTTTTGTTTTAGAGCTTGTCTGATTTAACGATTAAGGCAGGCATTCATTTTAGTCATGGACTGTTAAATGATGAGAGAGAGAGAGAGAGAGAGAGAGAGGTTCATCACACCTAATTTTATTTGGAAATATTTAAAATACTGTTTATATTATTAATTAAATAGGTGTGCACTCTAGAATTTGTGGAATATTAGATTAATAGAGACATTACAATTGATCTGAATAGGGTATCATTATTTTAATCAATTAGATTACGTGGAAAACATTCGCTAAAATAATTCCTTTGTTTAATTGCAAGTTTATTATATTTGTGTGAAAAAATTGTTGGCATGTGTTCTTGTGTCAGTCACTCAAATATGAAGTAGTCTGACATGTGTGCCTGTATGTGTTTGTGTGCGTGTGTATTAAATTTGTGTGTGTGTGTGCGTGCTGCCATTTCACCTTCCTCTCAGTAATACACACGTCTCTGTCTTCACAATACCGTTGTGTGAGAGATTCAGTTCACATTGTCATTATCTTCATTACATGACCTTATTGAGACAATAATATTTGAAATATCTGCATTCATTCACACTGGCACTTTCTATTGTATGTTATCCAGTTCCTCAAAATGAGTAAAATTATTTCCATTTGAATGTTTATAATAGCAATTACATTTGGTATCGGTGATTTTTCAAATTAGTGCCTGACTCTAGAAAAGTTGCCTATTTTTAGCCGTCTAGGTTATGTTCGTTCTCTAACTACTGATGAAAAGAGAAAACTCTTTATATTTATATAAGAGAAATATTTTTTATATCTATATTTTTATATCTATATTTTTTATTACATACAGCCTGGCATGTTGCATTATTGGAATTTCAGAAAAAAATGTTTTTCACCTTCACAGGTCATACATTCCCAAAAGAGCAAAGTTTTGAACGTTAGCTTTAAAGGTGACATCCTGATTGGTCGTTTGTGTCGCCGTCTGCAGCAGATCTTGTAGCATAAAGACATCATGAACTGCAGAGTTAACCTCTCTAGATTTTAAGCGATGAATAATAAGACAACACGCTTTCGTGGAGGCAAATAAACAAATGCAAATACCCCAATTATTCTTAAGAATACGGACTTCTTGCATATTCATATTTGGTCAAAGACTGCTGCAAGAGCCCAAATTTGCATATGCATACCGTTATTTAAATTTTAATGGGTCATCATTTAAAGATGAACTACTTTCAGAAGTTTGTACAATAACGCATGCATTCCTCATCTCATTTTTGATGTCAACAGTAAACCAGACGAGCATCTAACCAGGTGAAGGTAAAACCTCTTTTTGACTGTTGAAAATATCAATGATGTTTGATTATCATCCCTATTAAATGCAAGTTAGACAATTTCGGAGAGGCTAGCTATAGCAAGCTAGCTTTGAAAGCATAAGATCCCACCTTCCCTTCAGAACGCTCTCCAAAGACCACGCCTTCTCCAACACATGAACGCATACATAGTTTGACAAGCAGGTAGGACATCCTATCGTTGCATTCGGACCGAATTCAATGATTGGACGCACACGTAAGATAAACATTTATATAAATGTATTTAGACCATTACGATGTGAAGAGACTTTCAAGCAGCAAAACAAAAAATAACTACCCTGCCTTTAAAATTCGGCAAACGAACAAATGCACCGTTCTGTGTTCTTATTTGTTTACTATTTATTTGAAGGTTACAGTTTGTCATTGATCATTACGTTGGAGGAGAGTAGAGCTTCACCTACAATGCTGGTTAATTGGTCTGTATTGATCTTCCAGATGATGATATATTTGATTGTCGTAGGAGAAAATGTCACAGCACTATAATCGTTGTTGGTGGTGGCAAAGAGCTTTCAAAATAGACTTCAAAATAGCACCACGTTTAAAGCCCATTGTGTCGCAATATAAAGACAAAGTGCATCACTAATGCAATTTGACCAGCCCGTGCAATTGCACGGAAGAAGGCAGCCGCGTTTTCATGCGAGGGGAGAAGCTTTTAAACTGTCACCCAAACTGTCTCCCCTCTGGAGAGGAAACCTTTTAACGGAGAGGGTCCTCTTGTTGGGCTTCAGTTCGCTAATGGTAGAAAAACAGTACGTCCCTCTGTAATAGGGTGATGGTCTTGGATTTCACACACTAATAAACATTTGTCTCATTCTCGTTAGAGAAAAGATACCAGATGCACGGAACAGGAGGAGACAGTAATAAAAATGGAGTCGGTTGTTTTTCAACACGCCGTCTTGACATGTTTGGAGAGCTGCAAGGAAGGTGACATGTCGACTATGAATTAAAGTGACTCCTTTTATCAATTCATTCTTTCCACCTGTTTCCTGATCTCACTGGAGCGTCACAGGCAAATATACAAGTGAAGTCATTCATTTAGATTTTTCTTTCCTTTTCATACCCAAAGAAAAGACAGATCACAAACTACATCTCTAATATCTCAGTCGCTTCTACTAGACAGCAGTGAGGTTAAATGGAGACTTAATTTGACTTGATTACAGGCTTTGAAACATTGCCTCGACTTGAATTATTAGTTATGCACCTTAATTTTTACAGAATGAGGTTTCATCTTATCTTCCTTATACTGTTGTCCGTGTGCTTCTGTTTATATTGTAGTAGAAATATCAGAGACATAACTGAGAAATCCATCGTCTACGCAAAGTCTGTAAATCTTTTTTGTTCTAAATATTCATGTTTTAATTGGGAAAAAAAGTGCTACAAATCTCTAATCAAATAAATGCCTGTATGTTTATATGTGGAAACGTATTGTAATGTTGTGTCTGGGCACATGTGTCTCAGTATATGATGGTACATATATGAATATGTACCATCTATATGTACAGTATAAGGACTGTAGTTATACAGGACAGTATGGAGGCAGTATTGTATAGATTCAAAACACAGGTTTGTTCATTTTGCTAATAGGCTTAAATCTAACTGCAGGCTGTTAGATGAAGTGGGCATTGCCCGTTTGTCATTGGATATCTCAAAATACACTGTAAATGTGAAGTAAATAAAATGCTAAAAGTTCAAGGAAGTTTTTAAATAATTATTTACTGTGACAATCATTACTGATGCGTCTGCGTCTAGCTCAGGGTATGCATGAATAATGTATAGGAAGCCCTGGGCTATAGATTGAGCATGAATATTCATTAAATTGTTTGCCCTTTGGGAGGTAATGCATATTCAAACAAAGGCGTAATCGAGACCCTGTTTGCCAACTTGTCTGTCCACAGTTTGCGTGAATGGATGACGAAATAACCAAAGGTAGCTCGCGTCACAGTGACTCTGTCACTTATCCACTTTTGTAGGGACGTTGCCGATGGTTAAACTATTTAACTCTGAATATTTTTTTGGCAGAAGGAACCCACCCGGATCTTTATGTGCTCACCCGAATCATTATGGTTCTAAAAATCTTATTACTGAACTGAACAGGACTGGCTCCGATTCCTCCGATGGCATGGCGACCTGTACCGCTCAGGTCAAGATTTGTAAACCTTAGAACAACCAATCAGATTTAAACACGGACCCCAGATAAACAAGCACAGAGAGTCAGTCCAGTTGTGCTGTGGCATACTGGACCTACAGAGCAGCCTTGCCTGAAATGTGTAGCAACATATCCCAGAATGCATCACAAGACAAAAAAACTACTGTATGTAATAATAGACACATGTAGCCCATTATTGAAAATCATGATGGACGTTTTTAAAGGCCACTTATTTACATGTTTATTTTTGTCAATAGTAGATGCTTTTACTCGAATATTCACAGACAACTGAATAATGCCTTGCACTCTTCTTCTACTGCTCATCCTGTCTCTAGCGTCAGAGCTATTATGTGGCTTTATAGTCTTGGCTTGTTGATTCTTAGGGCAAAAGGATAAACGCTCTCTCTCTCTTTGTAAGTCGCTTTGGATGAACGCGTCTGCTATATGAATAATGTAAATATAAATGCAACTACATTTGATCAGTTCAGTTCCCAGGAAATCGAACCCGAGACCTTGGCACCATGCTCTGCTGCAGGAACGCAGCGTTTGTCCCGGAGAAAAGGTTGTACTGAATGAGAGGTGAAATTAAGGTCAAATTGTAAAGTAAAGACTGTCTCGGGATGGCTCTTTTAGAATGTAGAACAGTGTGTGCAAGTGATAAATTATCGTTCAACCCCCTCCCCAAACCTGTGCTCTGCTCTACAAACGATTCGTTTACGCCGGTCGCAACACCTCTTGCGTCCCAATGAAGAAAACTATTAAGGACAAATTGTGTTTGTTGAGATGTTGCATTTGTGCAGTTTATCAATGACCTCGAACTTTTCCTGCCCTCTGAGTGAGGGTGGGGTGGGGTAGCGAACAGACCAAGATGAATGACTCATTAGCTGTGGATTGATCACAGGCTGTGGGCCCACACGGACTCTTCAGTCATTAATATTCAAGTTTAATTATTCTGTCGGCTCGGCACGCATGTTGACTTTGTAGCCCTAATTGACACGCCACTATGTGATGTATGAATTATGATGAACGCCGTTTTGATATTAATAGTTTGTGTGGTGTACAAACGTGTGTGTGTGTGTGTACATGTTCATGCACAAAAGATTCATACATACTAAACACTCAATTATCAATAAATTCTAATCAGCCTGCTGTCCACTGTACATACTGTGTGACCTATAGAAAACACGTATATAATATGCAGAACAGTACATGAATCAATGGTTTATTTTGGTGCTGCAAAAGCATGCTGAAGCAAAGCAAAAGGTGAACACAAATACTAAGAAATAGAAGTTTATTTTTGTAGCACTTTTCGCAATTTTGCGTTGTTGCAAAGCAGCTTTACAAAAACAAGTTTTAGAAAAACTAGTTGAGATAAAACAAGTATAGAAATAAAAACAGAAAAGGATACAATTTTAAAGTAAAGTACATGCATGTTTTTTTTTGCTCAGATTTTTGTCATTTGTCATAAAATTGAATTAAATAAATTGAAATCAAATTGAATTAAATAAATCTGGCAAGTGTTTTTAAAGAATGTGACTATACATTTTATCAGCTCATGTTCAGAGTCCCATGACCTTGACACAATTTATAAACATTATTTAAAGTATAACCAAAGTTTTAACCTTGAGTTATCTAGTTCTATAAGGGCACGTAGGCTCAGTGCAGCAGGGTGATCCAGATTGCATGTAGGCTTCGGTGGGTTGTGTCTGAGATAATACTGGTGTGTTTTGTTATTGTTAACACTTGTTCTGAAGGGTGTCTGTGGAGTCATTTGTCATTGCAGGGTGTGTGAATATATGGGCTTGTTTCTGCTTCTTTGCTCTTGTTACCCGTGCACACTGCCATTGAAAGGAAAGAGAAACACAATTTCCTCTTCCAACCTGAGCTGAACAAATCACACACACACACACACACACACACACACACCTAAATCTTTTTCTCATCATCTTCTTTGCATAACCTGTGTGTGTATAGGTAGGTAGGTGTGTGTGTATGCATGTAAATATGTATTTAACACTTGCTTGTCTTAAAAAAGGACGGAAATATATTTACTAGCATGATGCTCTGCATGATCTCTTTGTTACCTTACTGAATGCTGCTGTTTGTCGTACAGTATCTGAGGTAATACTATGTTTCAGGCAGTGGTGTTAGATGGGATCTTTCTTCCTGCCTCACTGTGTCTGCCATGCAGCAAGCCACATGGCCTACACCTAATCCTGAGGTCAAAGGTCAGGCTGGTATCGCAGCCAATCTCATCTCGCAATTTTAGTGAACAGATGGGTGTCTAATTATCTGACCTGAGTTCTGCCTACAGTCAAGCAGATCTGCATCAGAGGCTTGTATACTTCTGAGTGTGCATAAAAGCCTGACCGTATTCAGTGGACTGCCGAGCTTGGGATTTTAGGATTAAATGTGTGGCATTCAGTGAGAATTTAGCTAATTAATTGGTGTAAGACAGTCTAACACCAGTAGTACTCTGTGTGTGTGTGTGTACGTGTACATATATTTGCGTGTGTGCGCGTGTACATATATTTGCGTGTGTGCGCGTGTACATATATTTGTGTGTGGGGTAAAATAATGTAAATCAAGTGTTTTTAATTGTAAAAATGCAGAAAGTTATCTTTTAGGGTTAGAGTTGGGTTATATTGTTAATAGCAAGCTGTGTTTAAGTCTACGGAATATCCCCATTTAGATAAATAAACGTGTGTGTTTGTGTTTGTGTGTGTGTGTGTGTGTGTGTATACACACATCTCACTCTTCAACCACAGTGTGCTACATTATTTTCCTCCTTTTCTTTTTTTGTGTTTTTAGCATCTTGGATTACCCGTCCAGCAGTGTTTGTTGTAATAAGTTCCTCACAGATGGACTGAGAGGTTAATGCAGAGCAGTGGAAGCTCTCGCCCGTGGGCACAGCAGAAATGAGATTGAGCTCTGCCTGTCTCTGTGCAGCACTGTCCCCACAGCTCTTCATTTGAACAGGTTTTGCTCCAGGGATTTGATGTGCTGCAAGACTGCAATTTCCAGCCCCACTGTAAACCACTCAAGGGGCGTCATTTATTTCCAGTATTGGTTTTCTCCTGATTCTGAATGGACACGATGCAGATGTGTGCAGTGTGTATTTTTCGGTACAAAAACGATCAATTATGGTAGCAGAGAATGTGATGCGTTTTGTGGAAGGATTGTCGGTTGCAGCTAATTTGTGACGATAATACTTTTCATTTAACAAATGAATATTCCGCTTCTTTGTCTCTGCACTGCATTCTTAATAAACCTTATTTGAATGTATGAATAACCTGCTCATTCATTCATGAAAAGGCTTTAATAATATTGCACGTTCATTAAATTGCTTTCGATATAACAATTTTCGAATGCTGTTTATTTACGAACTGGGTAATTAGTGTAGTAGCTATCACAAACATTGTCTAATTAATTCGCTTTTATTTGTTGTGACTATTTTAATACTCCAGCAGGTAAATTGACTTTTTTTTTGTATGTCTATTTAGATTTAATTTTGGTTGTGCGTGTCCATTCTCAATGAAAAATTGCTGGTTCACTTTAGACGGTTCCTGTGTTTCTCTGTAATCTGGAAGGCCTTTTCCAACACAAATGTGGTATTAATATGATGCAGTTCAGAAGAATTAATGCACGATAATCTGCTTTCCAAATCCAGATTAAACATTCAGATCTGAGTGACACAGAGTGCACAAGCCTCAGGCTTTCAGTTCATTTTCATTATTCTGGTTGGCTGCAGCAGAGATGTAATAGGCACTAGCCCAGCTAACAGGGAACGTTCTCAGGGCGTTGGCTAAGGTTTTCTCAATGTCGTCAAAAATGTTCTTGCAGTAATGTTAGTAGAACATTTGTTTTTAATGTTATATTTCATATATCAAAAACGTTATGAAGTTGTTAGTGGAATGTTTTAAAAATAGAACTTAAGTTACAGAATTTAAAAACGTTTGAATAACTTTCCTATAAACAAGCAATAAAGTTAATTCAGTGTCTAAAAATTGGATGTTTGGAATGTTCCTAGAACATTCACAGTAACATTTACTTTTACAGTAACTTTTGTCAACAAATGTTTGTTGCTTAATGGAAATGTTAGGAAAACATTCTTGCAATCTAAAGTTGTTAGCTGGGAGTGCTGATGTGTTACACACCCACACACACACACATACACACACACACACACACAGTATTATTCTAGAGAGCTGCCATAATGAATATTAAAACGCTTTCAGATTGTACACATCCAGTGTTTTATTACTTACCTTTCTACGCTGCGAGTCAGAAAACTAGCAACAACGGCAGGTGACACGATATGGAGCCAAAATTGAATAAAATAATGAACACACAATTTAAGATGTCAGTGACGCGCTGGATCGAAATGGACACCACTTAGCTTGTGTAAAACAGACAGATTTAGGAATGTGGCAAAGTGGATGTATGACATCGTTATAATGACCAATGACAGAAGACCTGTGACACTGTCATAATGTGAGTACAGTGTCAGAGAGCACAAGGAGTGAATGTGTGTGTGGTTGTGCACAGATGTGTGTGTATGTGTGTGTATGTTTGAGCAGCAGGTGAGCGATCAGGATGGGCTGTTTCTCAGTCAGGGCTGTCAGAACCGGAGCTCAGCAGCTCATCAATGCCACACACAGCTGAGAGAATGGAATACATTTCATCCCTGGCCTCCTACAGGTCACCAATGACAGACCTGCTCTTCAATTACCAAGCATCACTGCTCTCTTTCTGTCACACACACACACACACATTGTCGAGAGCCATGACATGCATGTATGTGCTTTAACTGCATGTATTTCATGTGTTTATACAGTGTGTGTGTGAGGGGGGACAAAAACTGCTGTATAGACAGTTTTGACTGTGTGTGTTTCTTAAAACTTTCTTAAAAGGCATTTGTAGACCAGGTTTGCTGGTTCTTAGAGCAAAATGTTAAGTGCTCTGTCTCTTTGTAAGTCGCTTTGGATAAAAAAATCTGCGAAATGAGTTTCGATTTGGTTTAAATGGTCCGTCCAACAGTAGATTTACATGCACCATAGAAGAATTTTGTTTGTATTCTGAACCAACACGAGTCCTTTTCACAACATTTCAAAACGATATATATTTCCTTTGTTTGTATATTCTGGGGTGGAAATGACATTTACATTTTTTTTAAAGAAATAACTGACTGGTTTTGCTAAGGCTAAATATACGTGTTCTCATTTCACACAATTAAGTAATATTTTCACATTTTTAAAAATGTTTTCAGAAAATCGTTGTGGGTTGTGTACAATCAAACTGCGTAGACGTCATAATTACATTTAGCCAAATCTGAACACCGTAATGTGCATTTTTTTTGACAAAGCCCCAGTGCTTTGTATTGGTAAGCAGTAGCTTTGAATATGTGCCCAGATGAGTTGGGTTATCTAATAATCAAAGCTCGATCCGAGGGCCGTGCGTTTTAATGGGACCTCTAAGAGAACAGACACATGGCGGCACAAGTGAATAGATTTAGGATAAGTCAATACAATGGCAGATTGACCAGCTGGAGTCTGTACTCTCTGACCTAGGTCAGTAACAATCACAGATCCAATTGCATGCCCTCTCTTTTAATTACACGCCTGTTTTTAGATTAGAAACGGTTTTGAATTGGTCATCTCTTTTATTAATGATTATCCATTTACCCTCATTTTGGACTGTTTTATTAAATAAAATGTGTTCAGGTCAATTTTTTGTTCATTTTGGTGTTGTTCAGAAACTACACACAAATTAAATGTTTAAAATCAGATTAGATAATCATTGCTAATTTTGTAATTTAACTCAGACGTTGAGTTCAGCTTTCATATTCACGTTTATACTGATGATAGTTTGTTATACTGAAACAATGACTGTCTGAAAAGTGTAAAAT
>JAZGTJ010002135.1:0-45457 GCA_036877575.1 Botia almorhae
AAAAAAAAACAATGTTTATGAAATATCAAAAATAAATAATGAGGTTTACAAACAAGATTCAGAAATGATACACTATTTACACCGTTTACACAGTAAATCCAGTAAATTGGCAAAATGCAACTAATCTTTAGAATAATCTCGGTCAATGTGACTTGTGGTTTTATTTCTCTCTTAAGCATTGCATTGTATTAGTGCTTGACTCTCTTTGATGCTACGTATTGCTCAATGTACATGAACAGCAAATCAAGCTCTCCCATTGCTTTGTTAAGACCATTGTCCTCCATCTATAATTAAAGGAAACAGATCGGTACAGTGGATCATTTAATATCATTTAATGTTACTCCCTTTATGTCATTAACACAATGTTGAAGGAAAAACAAGACACGCACCTTTTCATAAGAGTGTCTTATGCTGGTGATTTCAAAGGGCTTCTGACAAGACAGGTAATTCCTCTGAAACACAAACAGCATGTGCTATTTCATGCAGTTTCTAATGCTAAACATCATACTATTACACATAAAAGCTCTCTCAGATATTCTGTCCAGTTAAGAAAACGTTCTTATAACCTAATCCGCCATTGAAATCAAGTCTGCTTCTATTTGTGTAATTCTTTATGTTTGTTAATGGCTGGTTGACTCACGCATTTGATCATATTTCTGTTGAGATTCTGGAAGATGTTTCCAATGGAGTCGATGCGCGTTCGGATGCGCGTGTGATTCTTCACGGCTGTCGGCAGGACCGTCTCCAGATAGAAGCGCAGGATCTCCGTCACAACGTGACATCCGTGAGGACCCTGCGGATCATCAACACACATCAACTCCATCACGATCTGCAGCGCTGTGCTGGCTGAGGTGTTAACTTCACTTTCAGTATGATCAGATTCTTACTCGGTTATAATCGGATAACTGCTGATTCAGTGCATACAGACTGAAGCGTCACTTACGTTGATGTTCCGCTGCACGGTATCGTCTAATAACGCATCTAAGTCATCATCGGACTCCTGGACACAATAAATGTAAAACAAAGTAATACTCCAGCTAACAAATGCAGGTTGTAAAAACGTTTTCCTTACGTTAACTAACCATAAAGTTACACAAACGTGAAAAAAAATATTTTACAACGTTTTTTATAAGACGTTTATGTTTGTAAGAACTTCATTCAAACATTTTCTTAATTCTGTAAGATTTTTAAAACAGTTCTTAAGAATAATGTTTTTGACAGATGATATATGTTAAAAAAAGTTACTAATAAGATTACTGCACGAATGATTTTTGATCACTTTGAGAGACATTTTAGAGAACGTTCTGAGAACGTTCCCTGTTCGCTGCTATCTGAACTGGAGGTCAGGCAAAATATACTTACATAAAACGGCAGTATTTTATTGTATGAGGAGCGGAGCGCCTTCAGTCTGACAGGAAAGCCCTCCACGAAAGAGCAGCATTCAGTTGTGCAGTCGAGTCTCCTGCACTGAGTGCTGTCAGAGAACACCAGCAGAACCACAGCACAAAAGATGAGTCCAGAAAAAACCATTGCTGCTCGTTAACCCTTTCCTGACACTCAGCTGAGTCCAGTGGAGGTGTACAGATGAGCTTTGTGTGTCCTAATTTTATACCCCATTTGACAGCAATAGCAGCTTCCTGGGTTGACTCCTACTGAAACTCATATTCCTCTGCCACAAAATGTGTCATCTTCATCTTTTCGTTCATGGAATGCAAGAATACAGAAGTAGTAACAGGAATTTTTGTCAATTAGTTTCGAAGGAATTCTGTTTGTTCAGCATTAAACGCTGTTTACTTTCCTGAAACTTATTTTGTCATGTTATGTATATAAATAACATACTAATATAACTGCATAATAATAAATAACATGAACTGCATTCACAAAGATTCATAGTTTGTATCTGTTTTTATCATTCATTTTAACTAACCGTAATTGTTTTGATCAGTTTTGTCTGAGCTGACTTGTGTAAATGCAGAAATATTTTAGCTATAATGTTTAACCTCAAATCAATCTCATTTATGTTCTAACGTAACATTTATTTCTGGTAGTGTCAGGAATCCTAAAGCTGTCCGTAACTTTAAATGAAGTTTTATTAACAAAGTTCTGGAGGAGCACGGTCATGTGATTCAGTCGCCCCTCACCTCCATCACTTAAGTCTTGCAGCATCTCCATCACCCCATCGCCTCACTCTTGACTGCTGTCTACCTCAGTCAGGGATGGGGGATACATACATACATTACACATGTGTGTGTGTGGGTGTATCTCACATGAGGGAGGAATGGTCGGGCGAGCGAAAGCCATAATGCAAATGTGAGGCTTTATTCTCTCTGAGGTGAGACGCATTCATCAGCTTCAGAGTCAGATTACTGAAATACAGCATCTGAAAGCCAAACTTACAGTGTGTTGCCTACATACATTTGACCACTAAAATATTCATCTTGTGCATTTAATACATCCGGTTAGTGCACACCCCTGCAGCACCTGAATGACAGTCTGTGGTAAGGTGTGTTACTCACTTCAGTTTCCTGCCAGCACTGAGAATCAAACTGGTGGTCTCATGTGTGATTCTCTAACCAGTAACTGCCCCAATTTCTGTTACATCATGACATCTAATCACCATTTATGGCCTTGGATGTATCATTTTGCAATTACACTTTATTTTGACAAAATCTGAATTTATAGGACATTTCAAATCAAAGGCTTCTGTTTTGTTGGATTATTTTTACTTTTCAAAATGTATTCGTATTCTTGAACTCTTCTGTTAAATGTTAAAATCTCTATTTGATGACCAGAAGTTCAGTTTCTGTTAAGCCACAGTTGCTTGTTTCGCTGACTGAGCACATAGTATATACAGTCACACTGCGCACAACTGAATCAAAGACTCTGGAATTTTACACTTTAATCCAGAGTGACTCACAGTGGATTCACATTATACATTTTCTTTATCATCTGTGTGTGTGTTTCCTAGCAATCAAACCCATAATCTTTGCAAATTGAATGATTATTGGAAAGTTAAAAAGCTACAGTTTATTGAATACAGTGCCCTCTCTAAGTACAGGGACAGTAAAGAAAACTCAGAAATCACAAATCTTTTATGATTAAAAAAGAATTGGAGGTAAAAGTAGAAAAGTACGACTTGGGCCAATTACACACAGTTGTGTTTCTGTGTAATGAGACGTGACCTGATGCACTATTTGTGTTATTTGTTTAGGGAATGTGTGTTATCAGTTCTGTCCATTGAGCACTTTTGAAACCGCTTTTAATCTGTTTGCAGTGGACGTCGCTGTAGATTTACGCTTTCGGGGTCACTGCGAGGGCCCTGGCACCTCTAAGAGACCGAGCCGAGCGTCTTTAGAGGAAATTCTCTTCTCAAACAGTCAGACTCACCGCACCTTCCTGCGGTGGTTTCACTTGTACATGTTTTCTTCACGTTAAGGTGTTAACGTTAAATCGCTCCTCGGCAGTGACGCGCGTCAAACCGCGCTGCGTGACGATTGTGGCCCCATGACTGCGGCTGCGATCCAGCACAGACAGCGGGCGCTTGTGTATGTTTTTCAGTATGCTAAAGTTTCTAAAGAAACTCCCTTCCTGTCATCGTGTGCACGGCTTGTTTTCTCAGCGTAGCGTTACGACCATGCACGGTGCGCAGCTCGGGTTGCACATCTATAATATATGCAGCTGGAAAAACCCGTTAAATGCACACGTGCAATGCAGCTTACCATAAAAAGTGCATAGATGGGACAGCGAGATAAATACGCGACAATACAATTGTCTGCAGCAAAAGCCGTGCGGGCAAATGCATTTGTCACGTGATAGACGTTCGCTACGTTAGGCTGATTTTAACACGGACAGCGTGACATGAACAAAACTACACAAAGTTCATTACGACCCAAACGACTTACAAATGCCAATCGCGGGGTGAGTTATTGTTCTACTGTAAAATCATCGACACACAAAAACATCCTTAAACCAAACCCGGTATTTTTAATATTGGGTCTGTATGTTGGCAATGTACGTCTCACGGTTTAATTAAAATTACATTGACTTGACTTTGATTGGATAAACAGTTTTGATGTTCAACAGTTTTGATACTTGGTGTTGGATGTGCGCTGTACAGTTCACGCGGTGAGTTACTGTATGTACATTAATCTGCATGTGTAAACACACTGGACTCGCTCGTGTCCTGCAGTTCTGTTCGGGAGAGACCCATCAGTACTGACTCAACAGCTGATATACTGTGACTCAGGTTCGGGTCTCGACCGCTGGTTTTGTGTAGTTTTCAGTGTCAGCTCACGTGACACTGAACAAACAGCATCAGAGACTGTTGTGTGACGTGTGCGCTGCGTCATAAAGCAGAAGATATTTCTCGTCATAGTGAAGTACGAGTGGAGAGAGTCTGAAGCACCGTGGCTTTAAAAGGTCATTAGATTCACTACCACTACAAAGAATATAGAGATACCTTAGCTGCTTAGTTCACAACTTTAGTTTTAGTCTCGGAATATTTTAGAGGAAGTTTATGAAAGATTCTTTCCTCTTTGGCTGCGAGTGACCCAGTGTGCTTGAGTGTGCTTAAAGGTTTTTTGGAAACTGGGAGATTTTTTTTCTTTAAAGTTTTACGTTACATATCGTTCATTTTTATATATATATTTATTTCTTGTGTTGTAAGTCATTGTTTAAGATGATGATACATCAGCAGGAATGTTATTTGTCTCGCATGCTTTGATTTCCATTGGTTTTTGTTTTATTATTGAAAGTGTTGGAGGGAAATATCATGTTTGCTGGATGGTTTCACAGTTTTCATGTTTTTTATAAAGCCGTTTTGAAAGTGAATAGGTGAGTCGTGTTAAATCTATGCTAAGTCATAGCTGACTTATGTAAAGTTAAAGATAGTTATGGGTTAATCTCTGTACAGTTTCACACGTGTTGCTGTCATCTGTAAATCAACATGGAAAATGAATCTGTCTCTGTACGACACTGTAAATGGAAAAATACTTAAATGTCATATAAACATTTCTCCATGATGTAAGCAGGAATGAGTCGGCTTTGGTGATGTTTTGATGTTTAGGCAAAAACTTGTATGACCTTGTTTGTGTTTTGGAAGTGGTGACTGCTGAGTTTTAAGACTGACAGATGATGTACTGTCAGCCTGCGGTGCAAAACACTCTTAAATATGCATTATTACGCTGTAGAAGAACCATTTTTGGCTGCATGGTTTCTTAACATCCACAGAACCTTTCTGTTGCGCAAAATGGTTCTTTAGACTATAGAAGGTAAGAAAGAAATCATTCTTGACTGGATGGTTCTTTGTGGAACCAAAAATAGTTCTTCTATGGCATTGTTGTGAAAAACCTCTTTTTGTAGCACCAGTGTGTTTTAGATACATGATTGACGTGGTATGAAAGATTTACATTGTTTTTTCCCTAATATCTGTATTGTTTCCTGTCACTTGAGTATCAGAGTAGATGAATGATTAGGTGTGAGTATCTTATTCAAAATGAAAGGTACTGAAACCGCAGTTTGCATTTCTGCAGTTACTGCAAAAAACAGCCGTAAATGGGGCGTGTTGAAAACAGCAAACTGTAGCTGTTTGCCATCAGAGTTTTTCTTTAGCATAAACAAAAGATTAACATCTGTTCACACATGAGGTGAATCTTATATGAAGCACACACGTTCTAGCAATTTCCTAATCAATAACAGAACACAGAGTGGTTTAAATCTCACGTTTATTTTATATATATTATCAGATATTGTACAATTGCACATTTTATACAGATATTAGAAAACAATGTAACAGATACAACTATAAGTTAAATAACACACTGACCTCAGAGGTCTACATCACAGCATGACATCTGTCATGCAGATACACACGCAGGCCTAAATCTGACCCACAGAATGTCGTTTGGAATGAACTATTCCTACATACACTGTAAATTACCAGATTCTGGTCATTTAATGGTAAAGTTCCTTAAAATTCTTTGTTCACTTCCGAATTGAAAAACACGATTCTTCAATCTAATTTGTGTTAATGTAGCACGTCTCGGTCTTCAATTCAGTTTGGTCTTGATGTTAATAATGCTAAAAACCTTCGAGCCATTCAAACAGTGAATCCAGTTCCCCGATAGCCTTCACAGCTCCAGCTGTCTGATCGAGCTGGAGGAACAAGAGAACACACGTGACACACAGCTGCACGTATTCTTTGTGTTGTGTGCTGATTGTGGGCAGAATTCTACAGAGTGGGTTTAGGTTAACATGTTAAACAGCGCCGAGAGTGCTGCATTACACCTTAGATTATTCAGAATAATGACTCATTTAACTCTTTCTGTCTGTCTTACCTTGCTATACATGGCTTGAATGTGGTGAAATTTGAACCTGGCGCCCTCAGTGCATTCACAGTGGGCTTTAGTCTGCTTTAGGACAGAAACAATGACACCGGTTCATTTGCTGAAACTGTGACGTTTGTTTGAGAACTGCTTTTCAACAACATCACTTTATCTGTTCCTAAAACATCTCTGTTTCTCACCCACTACTCTACAGATGGAATCTTAAAGCTGCAATTCGTAACGTTTTTGGCAAAAGTTATGGACTGCAGCTTTAACTGCTACAATTTTCAAAACATTATGTCATTTGGAGGCTGAAAGCTGTGCTGTTTGTACATACACATGCTCGCAGGTCCTTGGAGATTTTGTGGAAAGAGTTGGCAAGAACGCTGGTGGTTCTACGATGTGTGGAAGGGCCACTGGTGTAACTGGTAAACACTTGATCCATGTAGAAGTGAAGCAGCTGCTTGAGGAAACAACAGCTTTCTGTGTCCTAACAATAGGAAACATAGAATGAATGATTTGACTCTCTGTGGACCTTCAAACTGTGTGATACATATTGATTTGACATCAGTTGCTAAACATCAGCAAACTTCAGAAATCTGATCATCTTACCTGTAAGTTTGTCAGCACGTCTTTTCTGAGTAATCTGATAGCCTTGTGATCGTCTCCCAAAATCTGTCAAAAAGATTTTTCAGATTGAAAAGCGACTGCAGAGTTTACAGCTCTGGTTTTTGCTGGAGAAACAGCGTGAGAAAGCAGCAGGCACATATTCTCTACACTTGTCTGGGCTTTCCGTGAGCTGTACTGATTAAATTGCTCCTGGACATATTTCTGGTTTCTTCTATTGTGTTCTATGCGGTGGATTGTCATGCTCAGTTGCGGCACGCCGCTGGCACGTTCTGTTCAAAAGTCAAGCATGAAAGCGTGTCTTGCCACATGTTGTTTTATGCAGTCAGGCATGAGAGCAGAGAGGAATGAAATCAGCTGCTTAAAAAACACAATAACCTGTTTGATGAGCTGTCCAGAAATACCAGTGACATCACATCTGACGACATTGCCAAAAATAGACTTCTATTTATACAAACGTGTGCTGCGTGCATCAAAGCGCTGTGTGAACAGTGAAGTGATGATGCTCAGC
Organism: Botia almorhae; assembly: GCA_036877575.1. Lineage (NCBI taxonomy): Eukaryota > Metazoa > Chordata > Actinopteri > Cypriniformes > Botiidae > Botia > Botia almorhae. Next base: position 7,462 of record JAZGTJ010002135.1, read on the forward strand.
AGCAGGTGTTCTGAACTCACCATCCCCTGACGAATGTGCTGGAAGTGATGCCTGAGCTCGTGAGTGTGAATGTTCACAGTACAGCTGCCCAGGTGAAGCTTCCGTGCTCCAGTTGTGCTCCATAAACACGCCAGCAGCGTGCAGACAAAGAGACTGCATGTGATGAGGGAGGTCTTCATTGTGCTCGAGAGAACCTGCCTGGTCAAAAACACTCATAAATGTTACATAAACACCAGACAGCATCAGCCGCATGAATTACTGCAGGACAAGCGTTGATCTTTCAGATCTGTTGATGTTATATCACCTGCTGAGCTGTGATCAGAGTGATCTTCAGGTCCTGATGTGCTTCTCCTGCTCTTCACAGGTGCTCTTCACAGCTGCTCTTCACGGGTGCTCTTCACGGGTGCTCTTCACGGGTGCTCTTCACGGGTGCTCTTCACGGGTGCTCTTCACGGGTGCTCTTCACGGGTGCTCTTCACAGGTGCTCTTCACAGCTGCTCTTCACAGGTGCTCTTCACAGCTGCTCTTCACAGGTGCTCTTCACAGGTGCTCTTATAGGTCTTGCAGGACAGCTGGGGAATTTTCACAGATATTCCTTGATTTTCTTCCACCTCCCATTACAGTAACAGGAAGTCACAGAGTTGTGCAAGTTTATTAATGCATCACAATTAGAACCGGCGTCAGCGATGCAGAACTTCCTGTCACAGACTGAATGACCTCATTAATGTTCAATCAGCTGCAGGGACATTCTGCTCCACTGTCTTTAATCATTCCTAAATCATAATGAATGTTGATGACTGATTCTGTTTAATTACTGAGAATACACAAGCAGGCAAGAGAATAAAAGCAACAATGAATTATTTAGAGTTGATCTGTTTGCATGTGTGTCTGGGTCAGTAGTGCAGTGATCAGGAGATATCAGGAAATATTGACACTGTGGAAGTGATTGAATAATAATCTCTCTTTTAAAAATATGTCATTTTGATATCTCATGGGGTTAGATTGACAGAGGACAGATGTTTTTAAAGATAAACCAGTGATGATGTCATACACATCTGTGGTAGAAATACATTAAACAGATTGATATAAACTGGGAGATCTTTATTGTCTTAAGAATCATATGAAGAATGTTTGAAAGAATGAATGTGAAAATGAACATTTGATTTAAGTGTTTGTGATTAATGGTGTTTAATAACTAAACGCTGCTGTGCTGTCACACATTATTTGCTTGTTCTTTATTTAGCAGTTTGCTGTGTGAGGGAATAAACTGTATATTTACCCCTGGGGCAGTTGGGCTGTTAAGAGTCTTGGTGAAGGTTGTTAGTTAGTGTCATTCTTTCCATTTTACTAAAGCAACTCGCAAAAAGTTTTCTCTAATTGTCAAAATTACGTGTGTTTGATGTTTGCTTTAGCAATTTGTTTATATTTCTACAGGACTGTTATAATCCCTAATGTGCTTTTTGACACCTTAGTTATTTTTTAATTCCAATGTCAAAAAGGACTAAAATACTGGTGCCTGTGTGGTAGAACTTCTTGTAAATTAAGTGAAAGATCATTAGGTTATTTTTGTAAATAACCTCTTAGTTAAATTATGAATGCATGTTTTAAAATATCACTGTCCTGTTTTAACATATGAAGATGATGAAATGCATTTACCAGCAGTAAACAGGAATCAAACAATAGTAATTTATCACAACAGATTATAATGACTTTCCTGGTTATACAGTTAGTGTGATTATGGTATGTAAGCTGATTGTTTAATATTCCAGAGCTGTCACTCAACAATTGTTCGTGATGAGCTAAACATGATGTAATGCAGGTGATATGACAGTCATCCATAAAGCTGGTTTACTTCATACAAAAGCTTTAATTGAGCTGTTATTGAGTTGTGTACTGATGCACATTTTGTTCCCCACAGTTTGACGTCATACACAGAATCCAGCAGTGTGCCGTTTAAATGACTTCACACAGTGTTTTGAAACGAAAGGACACTAATATAGTTACATACTGTACATATATGTACATATAGTATGTTGTGTTTCCTTGATCTATTGTATGTGAAAACGATTATATATGAATTTACCACTGATATCATTAATTAAACTCTGTGACATTAAAAGATGACGGATGAATTCATTCAAAACACGAGTTTCATATTTTGATGTTACGTATTTCACGCTTCATAATAGTGGCCACGAGATGTCGCTATAGGCAGAAATGAAATAAAATGTGGTTACAGCTTCTTACGGCTTCTTACGGCTTATTTGTTAGTTGTAACGACACGGTGCGACAGTTAATGCACATGTATGTTTAGGGTTTATTTACTGTATAATACATGTATAATCACATATAAACGTTTAATACATAATACTCATGCTCTGTTTCAAAATTGTATTCACGGCAGGAAATTCAATAAATATGCTGCGTTAGGTTACACGTTCCTGTACACAGATGAAAATACATCCCGTTTCTTCTGTGGTGCAGTTTGATTCAGTCCGCATGTGGACAGGAATGACAGAACTGCTCAGACATGTGTCTGATCTCCACTCATAATGTCTGTTATATTACTATAGCGTAAAGGTGTCTGAAACACAGGATGAGGTCCAGAGGCATCGGAGAACTCACATGATTACCATCCAGACGCAAGTATCTCAGTTTGGGTCCAGCGTTCTCATCCTGCAGCCTGTTCCAATCAGTGGGGCAGATTTCTGTGCCATTTATACCTGTGAAGAACAATCACTGTTATTAAACCCTCACAAACTGAGGAGAAGCACCAGTTTACAGGTGAGTAAAAACACAGGAGGAGTTTTGGGGAAAACGCTACAGTACATAATAATATCAAGCAGTGTTGTGACATACTCTCAATGATGTTGTGGTTGAGATGAAGCTGCTCCAGCTCTGAGCTGAACATTGGGACAGTCGTCAGCTTGTTATGGGACAAATGCAGGTCCAGGAGGGAGCTCACGTTGAACACTGTTTTCGAGAGACCTTTGTCACTAAGCTGATTGTAGTTGAGCCTCACAAAGGCCAGGTTTAAAAAATCCTTGAAATAGTCGTTTGGAATCTCCTCGATGTTATTTCTGTCTAAGAACAGCTGGAAGATGCTGTGCGGTATATTTGTGGGCATCTTCCTGAGGATGTTGTGGGCCAGGTTAAGCTGAACCAGGTTCTTCAGATCTTTGAAGATGTTTTTGCTCAGGCCGCTGTCACTGATCCTGTTGTGATGGAGATCCAGAAGCACGAGGTGTTCCATCTTGTTGAAAGCTCCAGCAGGAATCTTTGAGATCTGATTGTGACTCAGTCTGAGCTGCTCCAGACCGGCCGGTAGTTCATTAGGAACTTCCTTCAGTTGGTTCCTCTCCATGTAAAGGTAAAGAAGGTTTGGCAGCTTCTTGAAGACTTGTTTCTCCACCGAACGGATGCGGTTGTTTCCCATATTGATCCACTGCAGTTCTGTGCAGTTGTTGAAGGGCTCTGCAGTTACTGTATCAATGTAGTTGTTCTGAAGATACAGATAATGGGTTCGGGGCGGAATTATCGGGACCTTCCGGAGGTTCCGGTTTTCACAGTACAGGGCGTTTGGGAAAGACGGGGGGCAGAAACATTCTCTGGGGCAGTCTGGGAATTCTGAGGGAGGGCCTAAGATTGGAGGAGGGAAGTCTGTGGGCTCCTGGGGTTCAGGTTCCAGTTGTGGAGCGGGTGAGGAAGGGGTTTTGGGAACAGGGGTTTTTTTAGTGGTAAGTGGGCGGACAGGTTTTGGTTTTGGCCTTCGCTGAGCCCAGACATCTGTGATCATGAGAAGAATAAGAAGACAGCAGTACACAAGCCCGGCTTTCATGGTCCTGAACAGAGAAAAAGACACATTATGATGTTATTTGCATACATCATATTAATCATTTCAAAAACAAGGATTATATATAAATGATGTATTGTGATGTTGCTATATATGACCAATTTAAAACCACAGCATGAAAAACTAGGTAGAAATGATATACAGTCTGTACAATAGCAATGCTACATGCGTGCTAATTATTAAAACATACTCATTTCATTTGTATTTGATCACACTGCAACTCGCTCTGTCTGTCTGCATCATCACAAACTTCTGCAGGTTTCTCTGCACTCTGATCAAGGCTCTGTTGTGCAGAGCAGGACCTGGAAGGAGTGAGTGGTGATGAGGGAAACAGGCTGAGGGAAATCAGTGGCCTGGAGAAGCTTTCTGTGCCACAGGTTTGCCAATGAAATAAGACTTCAGAGTTGAATTGCTGACTGGTGGAACACAACAACAGATTGCAGCATTATTTTGGATATTTGAAGGAAGCTAAATGTGTTGAGCAGAGGAGTTTTGACACTCACAGTTAAAGGATCATGTTTTGGGTTATGCTGATTCTGCTTCTGCATCTATTTACAGAGAGTTGTGACATTCACAAGTTCATGACAGCTCCTCGTTCAGTTGTGGTTTTTGGATGTTTTTAAGGGTTTTGGTTACTTCATAATTTACAGCTTTACACCTTAAAACCACCACTTAAATATTTCAGCAGGCTGGAATTATTTTTTGCTCGTTCTTTTAATACTGTGCTAGTTGTTTTTAACTTTATGGTAAAAAAAAACAAGTGCAGATACATCTAATTATTCGTTATTCAATTAATACTCTGTATTTAAAACTACACTTTAATGTCATATGCAGGAAGTCACACTCAGTGAACAAGCAGCAGATCTGATTTAATCACAGTCAGATGTTTGGCTCTGAGTGGCTGACTGGCCGTCAGCTGCAGGCTCATGGCAGCAGGCCACAGGGATGGACCTCTGGGAGCTACAAAACCTGAGAAAGTGTGTGTTTGTTTTGTGGTATTCTGCTGTGTGCTTGCTTTAGGTGCAGCACAAACAAGAGTTTGAGAATTAATGAGTTTGTTTCATTAATTCACTCCCTGACGTCAAAGAAAAACCAAGAAATCTTTTAGAAATGTTGATTAACTAAAAAAATGCTGCATAGAATTTTCTGTTATGAAAAAGACAAGAAAAGCTCTGAGAGACATGAGTTCTGAATCAGGACTAGAACAGTACAGGTGTGATTTGATATATAAAGCAGTGAGTCAGGCTGAGCAGCTGTTCCAGTTTCAGGTGTCTGGATGTCGTCTGCAGCAGGTGGTGACAGGATCAGCTGTTCATCTCTCAGGCTCTTTGTCTCTTAGGCTCTTCATCTCTCTGGCTCTTCATCTCTCTGGCTCTTCATCTCTCAGGCTCTTCATCTCTCAGGCTCTTCATCTCTCAGGCTCTTCATCTCTCCGGTTTTACACTGCTGGACATCTTGATCGTTTTAGTTTGAACTGGATTCTGATGTGTTTTGAAATAAGCCTTTAATAGATCACGATTAGAGGATTAAAAAGAGAGTTTATAAGATAAAGCTTTGTCTCCTCTTCAAGGGTGTCATTTGATAAACGATTAGTTTAACTGGTGGTGATTTTTAAAGGATTTATTTTATGGCTTTTGCTTAAAAGTAGTTCAGAGTTAAGAATGTTGTTATTATGACTGTAAGAATATTAAATTTTAACAGTGGGTGCGACTTCACACCTGTCAAGTAGTGCTAAAATTGAGACAATAGAGAAATAAAGGTTTTAATATTTAATACACTAAATGTAAGTGAATTTGAAGGTTACAGGATTCTTCTAATCCCACGAAGTGTATGTGAGGGTTGTAAACTGAAAACTACTGAGTTTTAAACACCATACCAGCCAAAGTGAACATGCAGTTATTTTCATCAGCTCTCACCTAACTGAATAAATGTTTCTTGGTCAAATAAGGACAATAAAGCTCTGAAGACTTACAGCTTTGATACAGTATCATATAAATACATGTTAAATGAATGTGCCTTGAGAGGGATTTACAGTGTTTCTTCATGTTAGAAAATACGTCATGCTTGTTTCTCCTTTGAAATTTGCATGTGCGCATACGATGTCCACATGTTAAAGAATCTCTGAAATGTTTCTTACCTGTCGCTGGTTCCTGCCTCTTCTGATGAATCCTCTGTCTGTCACTGATTTTCTCTCCCTCCGATCTCTCACCTCCTCTCTCACTCACTGTTTCTTTTCTCCGTGTTCCTCACTTGTTCTCCTCTGCTCGGCACTCTGTGTGTTGGGTCTTTTCCTCTGTTCCCCTCTGCAGGTCAGCAGTCTCTCTGCCCCGCCTCCAGGGATGAGATCTGTAATGACAGGATGTGTTCTCATCATATCCCAGCTGTATACAGTGATGCATGTGTCTGGGTGTGTATGGAGGACTGCGGTACAGGGCGGTGGGCTGAGCAGAACGTATGGGAGTCAGAACTGTGTTGTTCTGATACTGGAGCTCTGTTCATTCTCTGTCTCTGTCTGCTCACATAGATCCCTGGAAAAGTTCATCAAACGCACGTGCCTTTTATTTTGTTTGGACGTTTGGGAAAACTTCCTGTTAGTTTGCTCTTTGCATACTTATAACTACAAATGTGTGTGTTTTCCTACAGTTGAAACATCTTGGTGGTGTTGTCTGACTTTTGCGCTAATCTAATTGCACTAGTGTTGTAGGGCACTCTGTCTCTCTCTCTGTTTCTCTCTCTCTCTGGAAAAGTCTACCCACCAGTATTGGGTGATAAATTGCTTTGGGTTTAAAAATCTTTGGGTTTTTAATTGTGCATGTGAAGTCATGTTTCTGATGCTGATCCAGTTCTGTGTTTTCTTCTGATGTTCTTACTTCATATACTCCACATTCAGATTAATGGAACCACAGCTGTTGACATTATAAATAATGCTTGTTTACATCTCTGTTCAGGCTTTACTGGAGTCAGTGTGTGTGTTTGATACTGTATGTCTCATTTATCTTGCTCAGTATTGCACATGGCTCATTGTGACATTTATTATGATTTGTGAGCTCATTTGGATCAGATTGTGTGTATGACAGCATCAGATCTCGGCCTCACCCCCTGAAGCATCCCGCCCTCTTTACCCATGAGCACTCAGTTCTAGTGACTGTTGGTTTTGAGATGTAATTTGCATATTTATTCTGGAGCCACAAGTCACCAATGATACCTGTGATCATAACAATGCCGATTGGCTGACGGCACTTCAGGAACCAGCCAATCCCTGACATTCTGTGTAAACTGTGTGATGACTAATTAAAGGTAAATGTCTGGTAAGGTTTTAACTGGCAACCATGACAACACAGTTGAAGTCTTTCCTTCCTCTTACAACACTGACAGATGTTTCCATTATTCGCTGTATTATGAGCGTCTCTGTCATGTGTCTCACTGTAGATGTGGAGGAGCATCTGACATGAGAGGGTGTGAGAGATGTTTGACATGTGTTTAACAGATGATACTGTGTGTCTCTGATGTGTGAAGTCTTGCCATCCGGTTTGTTTTTATTGTGTGTGTGTGTGTGTGCGCGCACTCAGACACACAGTATGTGTAAACATCTCAACTGTTTTGGCTGTGGATGTGAAAGAACGTTTAGATGCCTCCCGAACATTGAGACAATGTTACATATTCATCGTCACAACATTAAAATAATGTTGGTAGAATGTTTCATTAACATTCATAACGCAATGTTTTAACATCAGTGTAACACTTCACATTTGTTGACACTACATTTCAGCAACCTTGATGTGTTGCTTTAACATTAAAACGATATTATGAGAACATTGAAACAGCGTTGCACAAACATTGCCATAGCATTATACTGTACATCGGGCTTACAGCCTTTCATTGTGTCCGTCAGAATGAAATGATGAGTTCAGAAGCTCCTGAATGATTTGAATCGCTGCTGTGGCCACTGAAGCATTTTTTGATGTGTGTGGAGATGATGTGCTCAATGTGAACAGCTCCACTCAGATACTCTGACACAGATCATTACCACAAGTGATCCAAAAAACTAGAGCTCATTACCTGCTACAGTCACAACAGGATGTGTGGAAATATAACAGGCTAAACACATGCAGAGCTGCTGAAGGTGGAATTAACTGATGGAGTTATGTAGCAGTTATTGTCTCACAGTAGGGGGTAATAAGAAACAGTTTGTGTGTTTGCACAGTAAGTCTTTCCATTATACATACTCATATTTCATGTTTATAACAGTACCTTTGGGTGATGCTGTAGGTCTCTGTAGCAGTTCTGCTTCCAGAAGTCTGCTTCTGCCTAGAACAAGCTTCTCCATCAGAGATGATGTGAATCTGTTTTATGTTTCACTAATGACTCCACCACACAGCAGCTATATATCAGTTATTCCTCTGAAACAAACTGCCTGGCTCGAACGTTTGGCCTGGCTTTTATTTCCTACAGTGATGCCATAGAAGAACCATTTTTGGTTCCCCAAAGAACCATTTAGTCAAAGGTTCTGAAAAGTGCCACTTCTTTCTTAGTTGTTTGTAGTCTAAAGAACCTTTTGTGTTGGAGGAGAATGTGTGTGACGGTCCTCCTGCTGCAGTTTATTTGTCTGAGTTCTTGTTTGCTTGAAGTATAACTGCGCTGCACTGGCCCAACATTTGCAGGTTTTCTGCTGTCATGGTGCTGCTAATGGGGAATGCAAACTGAGCTGACGCGTGACTCTTGAGGTAGTGGAGGCATCGTGAACACACGGCCTTGTTGTGTTGTGTGATCCAGCACTAATATCACCTGCAGGGATTATTGTGTGATATGAGAATAGACGTAAAAACATCATTTTAGCTACTGATCCTTGTTGTTGTGTGAATGTTGTGTTTGAATGAAGATTCAGTGTTTATTCTGTTGTTCAGAGCTGATTGGCTGACGCTTCTATTGTGTTGATGTCACACTTTTATCCAGGGCTGATGAAATCTTGTGATTGGATATAAAAGAGCAGACAGAAAATATCCTTTGATCAAAAAACATCTAAAGCTCTTCTATAGTTCCAAACGTATTTGTGTTGAGTAGAAGATGATGAGACAAAGATTGTGTCCACACAAACTCACAGTCATGTTTCTGTATCTGTGCTTTATCTGAGCATGAAGACATTGTGGTGTTTCATTCTTGTTTTAAAAACTCATATTTGAGTAGCAGCGTCTCAGGTCGTCTGTGTAAGAGTTTTATTAAGACTTTCTGAGACAAAAATAGTAACTAAAGGTCACGCTCACCTGTGAAAGTATGTGCTTGTCTTCTGTGTTTGCGAGACATGCTGATAGTTTTGCTGATGGATTGTGTTTGTGTCTGGTAATGCAGTTATAATAATAAAATAAATATTAATAAAAACATCTGGAACAAACAGAAAAAAACAGTTTTTATAGCTCGTCATTAACCAGTTTGTGTCGTGCAATGGAATGATGTCCAAACCATCAGTCATTTAAGAGTGCTGATGAAATACTTCAGTCTGTGTCCAAGAGATTTTCTGCAGATTATATTTATTTATGTATGCGTCTGTGAAAAGCATCAGTATTACATGTTACACAGACGCATTACAGTGGCACAGACAACCATCATTGTGAAAAACTCATTTCTCAGGACAAAAAAGATTTGTAAAGTAACATGAAATTATGTCATTGCCAGACCACAGTTATGACGTTCTTAAATAAGTATTAATTCCGCCTAATATTACTTAGTTTATTAACATATTTCAAGTTTAATATTTCAGTTGCCTGTTAAAATAGACAGACAAAAGTTGTGGAGTAATCTACAAACAAAAAAGGAAAAATGATATCAATATTAGGCTTTTTATTTCATTGTAATCTGTCTTTGAATTTTAGTTTAAATAAATAATTATTGTTATTTATAGAATAACTTCAAAAATCAAAACTGTTTACAGCGATTTATATAATCTGCATTAACTGTCATATAAATCTCATATAAAAACTGTAAAAAAACACACACACAGCATCTTCAGACAGTTTCAGACGGCATCTAAGATCAATGCATTCCTTCTTGAGTTCCTTCCATTTGTTTCCTGGAAATGAATCTGACAGGTTCTTCCTCCTCCACACTCAGTAGTCATTCTCAGTAGTGGTCTGGCAATCAGAAGTATATTATGCTTCAGTCTGTGCCAGTCACATGATCGTTTTCACAGGTAGACCACTGATTATGGCCTGAGGTTTTCCTATAACAATAAATCAGAACAGTTACTGCCTGTGAAAATGCTTCTGCCTCAGTCCTCACAGTCAAACAGAGTCCTGTAACTGAGTCTGACGTGTGTGTGTGTGTGTGTGTGTGTGTGTTGTGGTTAGGTTATGTTGTTTATTACTAGCTGTGTAAAAACAATAGAAGTCTCCCATTTAGATAGATAAGTAAACGTGTGTGTAAGCGTGTGTTTCTAGCATATGTGGATTCCATCTGGAGTGATCGCAGATGTTCTCAAAAGTTCTACCTCCTTTTTTCTCCCTCCATCATTTTCTCTCTGCTTCTCCTCCAGTTAACCCATTTTCTCTCGCTGGCCGCCTTCTGTTGCTTCAGGCGAGCGACTGTCTACAAACATGTTGCGACAAACGCAGTGAATGAGAAAAAGAGAAGAGAAAAGTGACATATTTGTCAGATATGGTAACTCATACCCAAAATGTGACCTCTGCATTTAATCCATCACTGGTGACGAGTGAACACACACTGCAAGTCATGAACACACACACACACACACCCACACACCCGAAGCAGTGGGCAGCACTTCTGCACCTGGGGGGCAATCGGGGTTTAGGTGTCTTGCTCAAGGGCACTTCAGTTGCAACCCCCCAGCACTGGAATTGAACCAGTAACTATCTGATTATAAGCCACACTCACTAACCAGTAGACCACAACTGCCCCAGTAAGCGGAGTTTGTTATTTTTCTTCAGAAATCCTCTCACATTTTCCATCATTTTTCTCAGGTCTCGTCTGGGATGTTGATTCCAGGAATTTCTTCAGCCGGCTGTTGTACCGGACACAAAAATTGGGGCAGTTCTCACTCAAGTGTGTGTGTTTGGAAATGTTTCTGCACATGACGGACATTTCAAGAGATGTTTACTTGATACGTGTCCCTGCTTTTATTGTGAATGATTCATCAGTTGTTCAGAATAAAACTGACTTTGCTTTTCCACAGACGTCACTAATGTTCTAGGAACGTTTAGAATATCCATTTTTTTAGATGTTGTATGAATGTTATTGCTTGGTTGTAGGAACGTTATTTAAATATTTTTTTAGTTCTGTAATGTTAAACAGCAGATGGTCCAGAACAACCCTCATCGTTCCTGTTTACTGTACTGTAACACAGGCGCCTCTTACTGTACATCCACTCACCTTGGATGTGGTTGACCTGTGGTTGACAGTGACCGCAAAGATTATCTGGACATTTAAACTATGGCACACTTATGATTTATAGAATTAGAAAACAAAATATAAACCATCGACATCTGTAAACTAATTGTACCTTTTCTACTAACCTTTTCTTACCCCTTTTTGTTTTTTGTTTTAATTAACTAGTCTCAAGGTCTGACAGCCATAAAGTGTGCGGATATATTTTTGGCAGTTTTATCGTTTTTAACAAATATATTTTCTAAACACTGTGTTGGTAACTTTTTTTAAGATGAGTGTGTAATACTCACTAGAGCTGTCTCCTTTGGTTGTATGATCATACAGTTTAATATTTCATCCCAGGGCTGTACACAGAACTTAAAACATCTCCTGGAGTCCTTTTAATTCTCTTTGAAAGCTGTACAGGTAACTTAATAAACACTGACTTCAGTGTTAAAGTATTGCTTTAAATGTGAGCTGGCGTCTGTGTCATGCTGTTCCCTGCTGTCTGCCAGAGGCTGTGAATGTCTTCTTCATGTAAACAGAAGGAAATGAAGATCCTTCTAGTGCTTTTCACAGCTTTACTTCATAATCCGACAGGCTGTGCAGCCAGAGACCTTGACACTCTGTTCACCCCCATCAGCATTTGCCTGTTTGTCCATTATGGTTTTGCTGTCAAATTACTTTGTCACATGAAATATGATTTATCATCATAGCTGCAGATTATTTAGAAGGTGACAACATGTTCTGTTGCTAAACAGGTCACGCATTCATCATGTCTCCATCACAGCCAGCAGAAACTCCTCCGGTCAAATCTCTGCTTACATGTGTGTAGTGTGCTTTGTGTTTTTACATGTGTGTAGTGTGCTTTGTGTTTGCATTTTTATGAGCATGCTCCAGGCGCATGCGCTGGTTCTCCTTTGGCACGTTGTAACTGAACTCTTTATGGACGTTTTCTAGTTTTTTGACGGGACATGATGAAAGAGCTGGAGGTGAACATAAGACGCTGTACGGCAGGAATGATGGTCAGATCCACCTGTGAAGAACCAAAGCATTTCTGTTGCTCTACACCTGAGAACTGACACATTCAAGCACCAATCAAGAGCTGATTATTCATGATCCAAAAGCTTGAGTGTCACTCATGTAACATGTAACTGCATACATCGGTTTAAAAGCTCTGTAGTTCTGTTCATTCTGATTCATTGCAGCCTGTCGTGTCAGACGGAGTGCTTACCTGTGATGTCATCTGCCTTTGCCTCTGAATGTGACTCTTGACAGCAGAATCGCGTGTTATTTCCTAAACTGATGACTAGAGAGCGCTAGAGAGAACCTCATCACTACATGAAGAAGATTATCACAATAATAATAAATATGAGTTCTGTGACATATAATCCCTAATATAGTTTGACCAATAATGATAAATGACACTACAACAGTTCTGTGGCAGTTAGAAGAATAACTCTTATCTGTAGTTTTACTACAGTTACAGTTACACCACACAAAATGTACTCGCGTGTTTAAAAAACATGTAGACCAGTTATGTGACTCAATAAAGGAAACATTTAAATATAGAATATCTTTTTGTTAACATAATCCATACGCAAAAATGATATAAACACATATGTGTTTATATCACCAGTTCATAATACAAACCTTTCATCTTTTTATGTCTAAACTGACATGGATAATATGTCAGTTAACAATAAACAACTGCATGGTCAGATCTGACCAAAGATTTAAACAGCTGCTGTATATTATTATTATTATTATTGTATTAGTTAAGTAAAACCATATTTAAGTCTACAACATAAGTAACACACAAACTGTTGATTTGTTTAGTTTAATACTGATAATACAGAACAGAAGACACAAACACACGTTTTAACATATTTAACATTTTTATGTTAACTAATGACCACTCAGTGTTTTAGTTTAGATTTATACATATTTTTTTACATATTATAGCTTTTAGAGTTTGATCATATATTACCTCTGACACAGACAGACAGTTATCTGTTCAATATCTTTTTTCCTGGAGTGGATCTTCAAATATTCAAATATGAACTGCACTTCACCTGAGTGTGGTATATGCAGAATATTTCTGCTGTAAATGAGAAGAAAACAGCTCTTGTTCGATGTCACACTGCAGGATGTTTTGCTCTGACAGTGAAAGTATTTTGAATCTTTCCAGATGAGCTGGTTTTTAACGGAAATTCTTCCTGTCACTTTTAACCCTGACAAAGTTCCCCAACGGGAACTTCCTCTGAGCTGTGTGCCTAATAATATCAGTTCAAATGATTAAATCAACTGGTTCCTAAATACCTGCACGTATGGTGTGAAGTATTGCAAACATGCCAGACATTTAACATGACAGGTCATGTGTGTGTGTTCTGAACAGGTTGTTGTAATACAGCTGCTGACAGCATTAGCACTGATTCTCTGCTGGAAATCAAACTGAACAAACCAGAATAATTAACAGAATGACATGACTGTATTGTGTTTTCTCAGCTGGAATATACTGTATGAATGTAATAAATGGATGATTTCTCCTGATCACAGAACTGCTTCCAGCTACAGGGAATGTTCTCAGAATTTGTTTTTTTGGATTCTTATTACCAAGCAATAACGTTAATACAACACTTTTAAAATAACATTTTTGTTACTTAATGGAAACTTTAGGGACACGTTTGGAACAACCTACAATTTGTTGGCTGGAGGTCTTAGGTCTATTCTTGCTATATGGTACATGTATGTTAGTATAACTGTATGTTATCGTAGTCATTTTTATCTGTATATTCATTATTATGTATATTCATTGGTGTGTACATTTACTGACTGTATTTACTGTATCTGTACTGACATTTTCAAGTACTAATCGGTTTATTTAAGACAGAGAGAATAAGTGTGACCAATGGCGCCCTCTTTTGGTGGAGATCTAGCCCCAGTGGTTCTATTTGTACCATACTGTCCCATTTTAATAAATGTACAGTTAATCCGTATGATTAACTGTACATTTATTAAAATTCAGAGAACATGCATTTAAAACCACAGTCCGTTTAAAATACGCCATGTTTTTGTTGTTTATTAGGTTATATTCGGATGGTTAATCACATTTATTGTACTTTTGTGTTTTTAACGATTTCTGAATTTCCCGTCAGATTTGAGGAGAAAAGCTTACAGTCTATCAACTGAGATTAGACATTATACTCGCTTTCATTAACCACTGTTTGTAGTCTGTCACTGAAATCATTTCAAGTGAAACAAGTACAGTGTAAGTAAATAGTATATTTTCTGTACAAATTGAAGAGATTATTATTGAGTGAGATTATTAACTGATGGTTATTGTTTCTCAGTGACACGTGACTGCACTTTCTACTTGAGATAAATGAATTCCCATCTAAACATTGAAGCAGTACTTGAAGCAGTAAAGGTGAGGTGTTGTGTATGAGAGGATGAGATGGGTTTGAGCAGCTGAACTGCAGCACGCGTGTATTCATGTTATCACGAGTAACATTCAGTAGGTGTGACGCTTTCCACGCGTTCAACGCAGACGCTTCAAAACACGGGGCCATCTTGAGGGACGCCAGCCCGCTGTGAAGTTCCCAGAACCGTCTCCGCTCGCTAAATAACAGCACAGAAACACTCCCGGTGTGTGTATTTAGACGCACGAGTCACTTCTGCATAAATCAACTGTTGTTTTTCACTTCACGACGCGCGTTCCTCGATGACAGCCGCGGACCGAGCGACTCGCAGCGCGCTCCGCCACAATCGACTGACGTTTCGCACGTCCCGCCTCCACGTGCGGCCGCAGCCAATGACGGCGCCTAAAAACCCGTGCGTGATGACGTTTCCGTCTCCGCGCGCGTGCGCAGTGTCATTCTGTCCGAAGCTCCTCACCGTTCACATCGAAGATGGCGGCAGGCTTTGACCTGCTGTATGAGGATTTCTGTATTAAAAGAGTGGGCAAGAAACTTTGTGCAGTCGCTTCGGGTTGCATTAGATTAGACGTGATCACATCGTGTCACGATAAGTTTGAGGTAAGCGCCCAGGCAGCCGGAAATCAGCCCGCTGACTCCGGGAAAAGAGGCAATTCAACTAGCTAATGTTAACATTTGGCTACTTCTGCGAGTCCTGGACATGTGAATAGAGTAAAAGCAGCGATTCTTGACGTGTGTTAGAGCTTCATTTCTCCCCAACTCAGTGTTTCTGTCTGAGTTAAGTGGAGTTGACAGGGCGCTTGTCAGATCCGTGTTGACATTGTGACACGAGACTTCACTCACGTTTGCTCCTACTTCGAAAAAAAAGCAACTGGATTGATAACGGGGCTGTTTTCAGTGGATTGATCAAAACTTTCTGAACTGATGTGCCAGAGGCGGAGATGGATAACGACTGACCCGATCCAGCGTTTCTTAATGCTATGGTAACTACTTTGCCCAGCCACGGTGTGAAGATCGGGACGTCCGCAGTGCAAACTTTGAACGGAGGCAATGCAATGGATCCGCACACTGAAAGCGGCACGCCAGTGTCCAGCGGCGCATCCTCTTCATCCTCGGAAGACGCTTCAGCTTCCGTCTCGGTTGTCAATAACGGGCCCGGGGTGGCCAAAGGACACGCGAACGTGACCGTCGCCCCAAACACAGTGATCCAGTCTCACGGGACCCCGCAGTGCGTTGCGCCGCCGGCAGCCGCAGCCAGTGCGGGAAGCAGCGGACCCTCAGCGGTCAGGCCATCTATGCAAACTGCTGGAACAGCTGTAACCATTAACGGAAGTAACAATAACACCGTTTCCGTGACTGTAGCCAATGTAGCGAGCCAATCAGCAGCTGGAATAACTTCAACAGCCCCTCTTGTGATGAACCAAACTGTTGCGTCTGTGTCTGTCAGTTCAGCTCTACCCAACAAGTCCGAGTCCCCTAAAACTATCATCCAGAACATCAATCCCAGGCACACCATCACCCTCGGACCGCAGCTCCCGAGCCCTGGGCTGGCCAAGGGCGCCGTTTTGCAGGGTGTTGCGAGAACAACAGCTCCGGCAAATGTGGCGACGGCGGCAGCGACATCGAGCCCTGCCGTCAGGGCAGTTGCGTCACATGTGTTAGCGCCCCGACTCCCCCACAGCAGCCCGGCCCAAAACATCCAGATACCTGCAGGTACCCGCACTCACTTCAGTGCTCCCCTTAACTGTGTGCGCAGAGATGCGCTTTATGAATGACTGTTTGTGGAGAAAAGTGGAGCAAGTTGTGGATGTGAGGAATTCCTGTGCAAAAGTTAGTGTTAGTAAATAAATACATATAAACATATAACAGAGCTCGATAAAAGGAATGAATTGTAATCTGGCCTTTATTGTGTATTTATTACAATCGTTGCTAAACAAGATTACATTTAAGTTTCGTGTTGTACATCAAATGTGACGTCACAGAGTCACACTGACAGATAAATGCTGCCGTCACTGGTGATGTCATCATCTGAACTGTCAGCTTTTGGTTGGTTCACATGGTAACAGGAGTGTGTTGGGTTCTCACTGTTCTGTAAAAAAAGGGGCCCCACTGTTCTTTCTTCATGCTTTGACAGTGCGCGACTGCAGGCGGATCAAGAAAGAGAACTTATTAATGAATAACCGTTCATATGCGACGTGACATCACACTGGATGCATGTGTGTTGCTGTGTGTTCAGGTATGGTGTTGGTGCGAAGTGACAGCGGTCAGTTGTTGATGATCCCACAGCAGATGTTGGCACAGATGCAGGCCCAGTCTCAGGCCACCCGCCCTGCAGCCCCCACCAGCACCGCACCTGGACAGATCACCTCTGCGCAGGTAATGTCATATCACCACCCTTGACTGATTTACTGTGAGCAGGCCTGGCTGTACATATCTCAGAATAACAGCTGGTAAACCAGCAGAAAACTGGTCCCGCACTAATTTTTTTCTGCTGGCCTGGTTCAAATTTTACAGGCCCTGTCAAAAGTGTCGCAGATCTCTATGATAAATAACATTTTTAAAAGGTAGGTTGGGCAATGGCGTAGAGGCTAGCAATGGCAACCTAGTTTTGAAAGCATAAGATCTCGCCCTCTCTTCAGAGTGCTCTCCAAAGCCACGCTTTTACATACTTTAATACACATGAATAATAACATCGTTTAACAGGCTAGCAGGACATCCTATCGGACGTTAGCAATGATTGGAGGAACATTTTATGGTCCTGTGCCTTCCACAGAAGATATATGTATAAATATATTTAGACCACTTTACTTAGTGATTGTTATCAGGATGTGAAGAGAGAACCAGCATAACAAAGAAAGTTTCTCTGAAAAAATCACTACCCTGTCTTTTAGCAACATTAGTATTTGAAAACATTTAGTGTTCTTTGCACAAAAATCCACCATGTAGCTGATTGATGTTTGTTCTTTCTGTGCCTTCAGGCACCTGGAACTCCACTGATGGCCCGGCAGGTGACTCCCACCACCATCATACGGCAGAGCTCTCCTGCACCCAGCAGCACAGTCACCACCACACTCCAGAGAGCCCCTGTACAGGTAACAACACCTGCAAAAGCCTCATGCAGATTTACACCCGGCTGTATGAGTGTGTGGTGACTGTAGTCTCATCTGCTCTGTCAGCAGGTCTCTTCTGTGGGTACCGTGCTGTCTGTGCAGACAGGAAACACCCAGAGGACTGTGACTGCTGCCACAGCGACCACCGTCACCTCGGCAACGGTGAGAGGCGGCACTAGCTTGGCTGTCACACAAAGAAACCGTCCTAAACCGTTAGCTTCATGCTAAAAACCTTCTGAAAGAAACTGTAAAGTGACCTGGATGTAGAGAAGGGTTTTAAAAGTAAAGACTGGTGAGATGTGTATAAAAACATACACCTAAATACAGAACAACTGCTTTCATTGAGTGGGAATCCCCTGAAATTTCTGTTAAATGACACGGGGTTAATACTGTTTCATTTATATGTACTGTAACCCAGAAGCGTTTATACTGTGGCTGCGTCTGTTTTTCAGCTAACTCACTCATTTCTTCACTCTTAGGAGACGATGGAGAATGTAAAGAAATGTAGGAACTTTCTGTCCACGCTGATCAAGCTTGCCACCAGCGGGAAGCAGTCATCAGAGACGGTCGCCAACGTTAAAGAGCTGGTCAAGAACCTGCTGGTGAGTTTCACATCTGCAGTGTGTTGCATGGGTCCGAGTTCTGCTCGTTTGTATCTTTATATATTTATGTAATAATCATAATTTATAAAAAATGATTTTAAAGCATTCTGTCTTTATCGAGTGTGTGTTTGGTAGTCTTCCATCAGAATATATTCTGTTCATCACTTTTTAGGACGAGCTTATATGTGATTTCTTGAGGTTTCGGGATTTGTATCTCTCTTATCAATGTATGTATGTATTTTTGTGAAGTGCAATTAAGGTTTTAATACAAGATAAATGTTATAGTTATTAACATTACAGTCTCTGATAGTGTACTGAAGTGTCCCTGTGTGAGTTTTGTGGGCACTGACTGGTGTTTGTTCTCTCAGGAAGGGACGATGGAGGCAGAGGAGTTCACCAGCAGACTGTATAAAGAGCTCAACTCCTCCCCACAACCTTACCTAGTGCCTTTCCTTAAGGTAAACATCACTGAGAGAGACACAGCTCACAGTTGTACAGTCTGCTTGCATGTGAAATCAGGAAAGCTTTTGAAGTCGTTCCAGTGGCCACAGCTGACCGTGTCTTCTTTCCGTGTGTTTCCTCAGAGGAGTCTTCCAGCTCTGCGACAGCTCACGCCTGACTCCACAGCCTTCATCCAGCAGAGTCAAGTCCTCCAGACCCCCGCTGTGGTGCTGACCAGCCCCAACACTTCTGCTGCTGCCCCCCGCACGCTCATCCAGCCCGCCATTAGCAGCTCCAGCCAGACCGCCTCTCTGGTAACCGAACATCCGCATGCCCTCCGTCCCCATCACTGCTCTTATTTAACCCTAACATCCAGAAGTGAGGATGTATTTGAGTGTAAACAAACTCATGTGTTATGATTTATGGATCATATACTTACGGATTATGAGATTAACAATAACTATAATAGTAACAATATCTAGCGATTTAATATGAGAACTAAACTACATATGTGCATGTTTCCTGTGTCTATGTTAAGGTGTTGCAGCCCCAGCAGCAGGGGACAGTAGTGAAGCCCCCTCAGGTTACCCTGACAACCACTCCCATGGTAACGCTCAGGAGTCAGCCTCACAGCCACATAGTGGTGGGCCAACCTCAGGTGCAGCTTAAACAGATGCAGACAGGTGAGCGTGACCCTCAGCTCTGTCACTCTCTGTGTTATAATGACATCTACAATGGCATAATGGTAACGTGTAATCTCTTGTCTCTCTCTTACTTTCCCTCTCTTCCTCTCTTTCTCTCTCTCACTCACTCTCTCTCACTCACTCTCTGTGTCTCTCTCTCTCAGTGGCGGTGAAGCAGGGTGTGGTAAGCAGTAAACTGGTTCCTGGTTCTGTCTCTGTAACTTTAGCTCAGAAGAATAAATTAAAAGAGGCTGCAGGTGGAACTTTCAGGTCTGTGGGCTGGTCTTTAACTTCTAGATGCTGCTGTATTTATTTTATCTTGCTGTTGTGGGTGTGTTCCGATCACCCGATGTTACCCTGCTAAGTGTGCATAACAGTACGTACAATGTAATCTATAGTCAGTTTATAAGGGTATGTGCTTGTGTGTGCATTTGTGCAGAGATGATGATGACATCAACGACGTGGCTTCAATGGCAGGTGTTAATCTGTCTGAGGAGAGTGCCCGTATCCTGGCCACCAACTCAGAGCTGATCGGCGCAGTCACACGCTCTTGTAAAGACGAAGCTTTTCTCTCCTCCAGCACGCTGCAGAACAAGATACTGGAGATAGGTGAGGCACACGGACATGGAACATCTCAAATTCAGTGTTACTGTGGTCAGTTGAGGTGTGTAAAGTTAAAGTGTTAGTCAAAATCACAGAAGAGTTTTTCCTGCATTCACCAATGGTTGATTTGATCATTGATTTGATTTGATGATTTGATTTGACCAGCTGATGCTTGATTTGATAACCAGTATCAGAGCTGATGGTTGTTTTCTGACACATTGTCAGGCCAGAGGTTTGGGGTGACAGAACTGGGCCCTGAGGTGGTGAACATCATCTCTCATGCTACTCAACAGAGACTGCAGAACCTTCTAGAAAAGGTCTCCTTAATCGCTCAACAAAAGAACATGACTTATAAGGTAACATGGCATGTATTGTTTTCTTGAGTTTGCTGTAATGACGTGTCTCTGTTCCTTTATCTTGTAGTTACAAATCCAAAATAAGATTCAGTTTTGAGTCTGTAAAGTCATATCGTCTGCTGTTACATTACTTCTGGAGCTTGACAGCCTCTGGCTACTATGAACTGGAGTATGAAGGGTTAATACAATGTTTTAAAAACTGTTCCATGTAACATGAGGGAGAGTAAAACTGGATTTTCGTGTGTGTGTGTGTGTGCGTGTGTGTGTGTGTGTGCGTGCAGGATGACAGTCGTTATGAGCAGGTGGATGACATCCGCTCTCAGCTGAAGTTCTTTGAACAGCTCGATCAGTTGGAGAAGCAGAAAAAAGAAGAACAGGAGAGAGAAATTTTAATGAAGGCAGCTAAGGTGAATACCCCACCCCTAACCACACACACACACACACACACAGACACACACAACTACGAAATATTGAATTAGTGCATTAACTGATTCCAGCAGGTGACGTATCTCGATGTATTTTACTGTTGATCATCTCTAATTGCTGTTTTATAGTCACGCTCAAGACAAGAAGACCCAGAGCAGCTGCGTCTGAAACAGAAGGCCAAAGAGGTTCCACAGCGCTCTTATGAGATATTTATCTGGTCAGAGGACTGTTGTGTTTGATTCGAGCTCAGTGCTGGTGTGTGTGTGTGTGGCTACAGATGCAGCAGCAGGAATTAGCTCAGATCAGACAGAGAGATGCTAACCTGACTGCACTCGCAGCGATTGGACCCAGACGGAGAAGAAACGTGGACTCTCCTTTGCTTGGGACTGATGCAGAGGTATGAAACGTCTCTGCTCCCCCGCCTGCCTCTGTTGAGCTGCTCTGAGATCTCAGATCAAATATAAAAGAAAATATATTTCCACTGTTTTAATGGGATGAAATGGTTAAATTAAAAATAACAATAATAAAATCATTGCTCAACACTCACACATCTGTAAGCTTCGTTCAAATGTGTAAACTGGAGTGCCTGTCACAAGCATTCTCTTAAATCACTCCTCAGTATTAATCAGTAAATAATCAGTGTGTGGTGTGTGTGTGTGTGTGTGTGTGTCCACAGGGCTCGGGTGTGTCAGCGAGTGCGTCCGGCGGCTCGAGGCCATACACTCGCCAGCGCATCACGCGTGTAAACCTCAGGGATCTGCTCTTCTGTCTGGAGAACGAGAGAAGCACCAGCCGTTCACGACTGCTCTACCGAGCCCTTCTCAAATAACTGATCGCCCCCTTATCACTTCTGCCCCTAGCGCTCTCTCTCTCTCTCTCTCTCTCTCTATTCCTGTCTCACACATGCAGTCATGTGTTCTCATTAACTTTTTCCCGCTCTCTTTTAATCTGCCTTGTTTTTAGCTTCTTGACACTTTCTGATTTTACACTTTCAATTGTCTTTAAAGAAAATCGCAATTATATAATGTTTTTCCTAGAAGCTGGCTTTGTAATGTGCAAAATACTTATGTAAAAAAAGAATTCACAGTAAAACTATCCATTCGTTTTATATTTGTGTTTTTATAAAGATGTTTTAAGAAATAAAAGTGGAGAAAGTTTCTATATAAACTCTGTGTGGTGTATAATGTGGGGTGTGAAAATCCCTCATTGGTCAGTACTGATTTATTTCAGCGAATCGGTTCGTTTGAATCGAGTGTTATGTTACAATGATTGAATCATCACAATGTGTGTGTGTGTTTTTAAGCGAAATATATGATTGTTTAGCTTAATGTAATGTAATTGATTAGCTTAGCGTAAATATAGACTTTACATTGAAAATTTCACTTTACAATTAACACCAATTGTAATAAAAGCATTAGATCAAGTTAAAAAAACAAACAAAAACTACAAAATTCACTACAAAAACAAAATAAACAAAACATTGTGATTGAAATGAATCAGGAAACGTTTTTTTAAAGAAAGTTTGTACAGTACAAGTAAAGTGGTTTTGGCAAGCCAACCATAAACTGGCGTTTGGTTGAACAGCAGTCTGACCTCGCTTTCTTATCCTCTAGATGGTGCTGTAGATGTGTGTGTTCATTATGACGTTGTTCATTAAGTGATGAACTGAAAACATGTTTAATTATGGTTCACACGTGCATCTTAATGGACGTTTACTAACAACGCGGATGTTTCACACGTAAGACAGTTGTAGATTTATTTTTGCTTTAAATCTTCCATTTATTGTCATTTCATTCAGTTTTAGTTTCTATTTGGACTTTAATCATTTTAATTTTTAACAATAATGAGAAATGTTGTCTTGGCGATAAACGAAGTTCCCAATATTCAACTTATATTTAGACCTATTTTACTTACATCAGCTTTATCTCAGGTAACGGAAACGTTAGTTTTACTTTCAGTTTTAATTTGAGTTGTAGTTTATGATATAACTCTGGCGCACAAAGATCAGTTTATAAATGATTTCCCGAGTCGGTTAATGAAGAACTTAACTGACCTGCACTCAAACCCCTTTGAACACTTTTAAGATGACATTGTAAGTCATTGAGACAGACCCGCTTCACTCACTGTCAGTGCCAGAGAAAATCTCTGCCTCCGTGTCCCAATATCGAGTGACCCTCACTCACCGCAGGGCTGCTGTCATTCTGAAACAGAAAATACACAAACCTCCCCACATTAAACGGGGCAGAATCTTACAAGTATTACTAGAACAGTATAACCTGTTAGTTAGGTAGTTAAGTGTGAAATTCCATGAAACAGTTTTACATTCTTGGCAGTATTGCAAAACTAATATGCCAGCCCAGCCCGTGCATAAAAACGAGGTGTTGTTCTTTGTTTTGCTGTATTATAATGACTAATATATATCAGAAGTTTAAATCTGAACAGTTTAAGGTTTACGAGAAAGAGAAGCAACAGTTTTATTTAGCTGTCACTTTATTGTGCTTTGATTCACGTACAGCTGTCATTTCCTGGCACACGAGCGTGTATGACTAACTTTTCTTGTTTATCACATGGTATTTACGATAGCCATAAAGACACCAACGGGAGAATACATACATGATGTATAAAACTTTAAAGAGTGCACATCATAGAAACAAGCTGTGGAATAATATTTATAACTTTTTTGTAGCGTGTTAGAGGTTAAATAAACATTTCACGCACATTGTGTCAGATCTGTTTATGCGTGATTAAACGGGTTCACGCAGGATCTGGCAACCCCGCTGGGGTGGGCCGACGCCTCCGCTTCCTTATTCGGCTGTAGAAATACTTTCGTTTGGACTTGACGAACTTTCACTATCTTCTCCAAGTGAGAGAGTTGAGCACGTGTTGTTCAACTAGTTCTCTGACTTTAATTCATGTTGAACTTTATATTCCGCCTGACAAACTTTCTAATCCAGAATCTGAGAAACATCTTGAATATAAGTTGGCTGTTCGTAAGGAACCTGAGTTTACAGTTTCCGGAGCGGCGTGACATGGAGTCGAATCGCGGTCACGAGCGCGTCTATGTGTACTCGCAGGACAAAAGTAACGCCAGCAGGATGTTGGTATGTCTGAACTTCGGCGCTTGTTTGTTTGCTTTGTTTCACATTTGTTTAATTAGTTTGGCTGTTTGTAAGAAACATTACGAGTTTGTTTTTTTATACAGGAGCACTATGAGGACGTAGACGATGACTGCGAGTACGATTCCACATGGGAGGACGAAATTAAAACAAGCGGAAAGAAGGTACAGCAGATCTGAACGTCACTGCTCGGTGTGTTTGTTATACATTTGTTTAAGCAATGCACCGTAAAACCGTAAACCACAAGCAACGTATCAGCTTAAACGTGCAGCAGTCACACTGTTGCTTATCTGTCTGTTATATTTGGAAACGCATTAATTATGGTTATGCTACACTGGACATAGACCTACACTGCGCTGTTACCTACACAAACGTTTTTGTGTCTTCTCACCCTTCTCACACATGTAACATATATAGGCGTGATCAACTTTACATGTGAGGTTCAGAACACACAGTTCAGCATGTTTTTGATCACTGAGACAGAGTTCTGAGGTGTGATGAGGGCAGTAATGAATCTGCATGTTCACAGAAGTTCACATCATATAAGAGTCGCAGGAACATGTTCGCAGCGAGGGACATGCAGCAGTTCCGGCACAGTTGCAGGGTAAGTGAAAAGACCTTAACAACCAAACAGTTATTTATGACACATTTCACACACAAAGGTCATTTAAAATGATTTACTTAAAACAATTTACAAAGAAACAAAACGCACAAATGTTACATCATGAAAATGAGATTTTAAACATCTTAAAAATAAGTGGTTTAAAATTACAAGATATTTAGGAACTAAAAAAAGCAGTGAAACTAAATACAGTTGAGTTACACAGAACTCAAATGAGTTACACAGAACAAAACCGAAAGAGAAAGAAGGATAAATAGAAGTGCAGCCGGTGTGAGGCAGCACAAGTTCATATAACAATTCATATCCCGCGTACTGTACGACTGATTTATTATTTCTACAAATGTCAATGGCAAAATGTTGCCAGAATTATGTTGTGGTGAGAGTTTGCTGTATCTGCTGTATCTTGCTTCATCTTTTTCAAAACGCCAGTCGTACAATAATGATCTTTATATTTTCAGGAGCTTGATGTTACTAACTCCGGTGAAGTAAGTTATCCCTGTTTATTTGTTTATCAGTTACAGCATACACTAAGTGTTCCTAATGTGCAGGTGATTCTGGGAATAACTGTCTGTAGTTTCTGTTTTAGTTTTATTTTATGTCCACGTATTAATCTATTGCTCAATAGTTTCAAAAGAACCGTCACTGTGGTTTTTGTGAGTTTATGATTGTCTATAACATTTGTTTTTTGAGATGCCTGCGAGAAGAGACCCACAGAGGACAAGAGCTACACATGGTTATTTCCCTGGTTACCAGGTACGTTCAATTACCCTAATAAATGAAAGAGGAGAGGGTGGGGTAAGCTGTGTCACCAGTTACAGACATTGTTTTGTAGGCAGGAAGACAGGAGAACGTTCAGGGTGGCTTCTATAACCTGCAGTTTTACCAGGGCATAAGGAAATCAGAGCCAGAGAGTATGTATCTATATATAGTAAAACCTTACACAATCATAGTGTGTATATATATCTCAAACAACTATATATGAAACTATATATTTTGTAATATATATTTATTATTATATATTCAAACAAGGCAATTTCTTGAACATTTGTTTTTGACTGCAGAAATGTACATTCATGACTTTCATCAGAAGTGGTGGGGCCGTTATGAGAAGCTGGAAAGCGTTCACTCCTACATTCAGTGGTCAGATCCTCTTAACAACCATAAACTCGCTTCATCTGTTTGAACCATCTGGGTTTCAGAAAATCTGAACGTCCATCATTGAACCTAAAACTCTAAATCTGTGCTGTAGGTTGTTTCCCATACAAGAGCGAGGGATGAACTGGCAAGCACATGTGCTGACAAAAGAAGAAATCAGGGTGAATTTTTAACAAGCAGTTTAGTGGTTTCTAGAATTGTTCATCAGTATATTTTTAACAAAAACCGTCTCCGTCTTTGTTCAGAAGCAATGTCAGTTCAGAGTGATCTCTTGTTTTCCAGCTTTTCCGTAAGGATGAAACAGTGCAGCAAAATTTGTTAAAGTCATACGAGCTCATGTTGGATTTCTACGGTATACGCTTGAAGAATAAACTCACAGGAGAGGTGGCACGTGCCCCTAACTGGGAAGACCGCTTTGGGAACCTGAACAGGTTTACACTGTCACACTTCAGTTTGATTTCATTTTGCATGATGTTAAAGTACATTTTGGCATTTCAGAGTCTTTCTTTGGTTTTACAGAAATACACACAACAACCTTCGAATCACACGCATACTGAAGTGTTTGGGGACTCTGGGATTCCAGCACTACCAGTTCCCTCTGGTGAAGTTTTTCCTCATTGAAACTCTTGTAGAGAACAACCTTCCGAGTGTTAAAGAAAGTGTACTGGATTACTTCATGTTTGCTGTACTGAACAAGTCAGAAAGGAAGGAACTAGTTAGATTTGCCTTTGCGATATTTTGGCCCCAGAATATGTTTGTGTGGGGACCCAAGATGATTCTGCAAGGTGCTTCAAAGGAAACAGAAACCAGGTATCCTCCAGGGAATGAATTTATGGCATCTGGGGAAAATAGGATATTCCATAAGGAATGCAGTAAAATGCAGGAAAGGGGTGGGACACATTCTTCTCCAAATAGTTACACTGCAGAAGGTATTAGAAGTGATATTAAACTAAAAACCACAACTGGCAAAGAAAGTAGTGTGAAAGGTAACCAGGCGCAGATACAGGGAAAGCTGACATTTGATCCACCAGGTAAGCAAACCCCAAATGAAAAGGATGACAGTGGACAAAAGGTGAAAATAAAAAGTCAGTTTAGCTCAAACGGTGAAGAAGAGCGAGAGAAGAAAGTTAAGGGTGGAGAAGCTACATCACTAACCAGGTCTAATCACAGACCTGCTTGTGATGGTCCAGAGAAGAATGTTATACCAGCTGAGAGACGAAAGTCAACTGATATGAGGTTTGGAAACTAGTGGCAAGGAAACAAAATGGTTGATTTCATGAGTTTTCCCTCTTGTTTATTAAAATGATTTCTGTTTATCTAAAGTTAATTGAATGTCATGAATGGATCTTTTTCATAAGTAGCTGATTGATAACAGAATACAGGAGATACGACACATTTTTGCTTCATGGGGAACGTTATGGAAGAATGTAAGAGATGATTCTGTTGGTGTGAAAACATTGAGTGTTTTGATTTGTGAAGAATTCTTTTGTGAAATGAAATATATTTTGTTCTGGTTAATATAAGTCTGACAGCATAGAAATAAAGAGACATGATGAAGAAAGACAGCAACATGAAACTGAATGTTGTCATTTATGTTCTGCTTTTGTTTTTTCTGCAGATGAATTATTATAATTATTATTTAGACTTTACAGAGAATATTTTGGAATGTATGCCTCAAGTTTGTGATTTCACAAACTTTGAATTTCTATTGACCTGCTTGTTTTGAAAATTGTAAACGAATGTATATGGAAATGCTGTTTCTGCAGCTTCTAATTTAGTATAAAAACGCATATGATGTCATCATTCTACTCACAAAATTGTGTAACTATGCAAGAATATATGAATATTTCAATAAATTGATACATGAAACTACATTGTGAAAACATTGTGACGCATATTTCATGTTACGCTTCACATCAAAAGAATGAAATCGATTTATAAAGTTCATAAAGAAGAA
Organism: Botia almorhae; assembly: GCA_036877575.1. Lineage (NCBI taxonomy): Eukaryota > Metazoa > Chordata > Actinopteri > Cypriniformes > Botiidae > Botia > Botia almorhae. The sequence goes on from JAZGTJ010002135.1 coordinate 35,197, forward strand.
TGAAGCTATTTTAAGTGCATTGTTGGAGGTTTAAACTGTAGAACTATGGTATGGCGGTATTAAATAGTGTTACAATTAGCAGTAAATGAATTGCATTAGTTTTAAAGTCAACGGATCATAAAGTAAATGTACAGTCATAGTTCAGATAGCGATATATGACAATTTCCTCGCGGAGCGCGCGGAGAGCTGACCATGGTTCTGAACCGATGACATTCAGCACGTGGCGTCTGATTACAGACACGTAGTGTCTGATTATCATCTTTATATTTCTCATTTTCTAAAGTACAGAAAAACTCATTTAGCTACATACTGTTTCCAGGTGCAGTGTTGTGCTTGGATGTATCACTCTGATTCTGAAACCAAAGGAGTTTTAAAATATAAAACATTTGTACACCACAACAAAAACAATAAAACGTTTCGGGTTTGAGATTTTACGGTAAAATCTTTGTGCCATAAACATATTCACTGGGTGTGTTAACTGGAATTATATATTATACTTGTGCTGAATTATATATCAGTATACCGTTTATAATCAGTTTTAATCAGTCCTAATCAGTCTATCTTCTGTAAACTTTTGTCAAAGTGTCATTTTTAAAAGGTTTTGTGACAACAAAAGATTAGATTACTATTAGCACGGCCATTTCTGTTTAAATGATCCAAGCAGAATCAAAAGTAAAATTCAATGTAAACTGCACGTCCTCGGTTTAATGTGTCTTACGAGAAAACGAAACTTTGAACGCAACACATCTGCTGTTATGACTCCGCCCCCTCTACGTGCGTCACTGAACATGGGTCAGCGTATCTGTCGTACGTCTACACTGACTCCGCCCCCTTCTCGCTCGTTGTGTGTGTACTATGCGACCTGTCCCCGTTCACTCTCACACACACGAAACACCGGACAGGTCGCGTTTCGGCACATTTCCTCCGCTTTTACCCGAAAGCTTTTAACAAAGACCCTGTTTGAAATCGCCCCCTGCCCCGGTGTCACGTGGCTCGGATCACCGAAGTACCGGATCGGCGCGACTGTCTTTCGCTTCTACGTCGTCATTGATGATGGCAGCTCAGGATTTTAATTTCCTACTAGCGACGGACTCATATAAGGTAAGAATCACCCGGTGTACCGTAAACCCAGACTCAACAACAGAAACACACCAGACCCGTGATAGCGTTTCCACAGCCGCCTTTGTGTGTTAGTCGTGACATCTGTGTGTGTGGATGAAGGTAACCCACACCTCGTGAATTTAAGAGGGTTAAATGAAACCGGGTTCGCCTGCAGATAAGCAGAATGATTTTTACATGTAGTTTGATGAAGCTGCTGCTTTAGACTCACGTTTGTTTTAAATGCCCCACGCAATGAGCGCGAGAGTGCTGGGGGCGGAGCTTATAACAAATGAAAGCCGCAGCCCGCCGTGTCTGTATGTCATCATCGAAACTTAAGTTTATCCTTCTCTACTTTCCTACATTTCTCTTAAAGAAATAAAGAAACGTCTGAAGAATCTGTAATGATTCTTTATTTCGGTTTTGTTCATTTAATTCGTTTTCAGTATTTTATTGGAATACACACACACACATACATTTATGTATATATATATATATATATATATATATATTTTCACATAACTAACTATATAAAACTGTATATATGTTTTAATTTTATTGAACTTAACAAATGTGACTCTTCCACATAAGTCTTTTCCGTACAAAAGTAAATTAATAAAGAACTTTTCTGCTCATGTATCATGGTTATGTAATGGTCAAAGATTCGTCAGTGTGTTGAATGTTGGTATTTTTTTTAATCTTCAGAACAGGCACAGAATTAATTTACCACAGAAAAATCTTTCTCTAGGAAATGCTGATGTGATGTTCACATCACTGTGTTGTGTAATGTTTGTGTTCTGTTGCTCTTTGACCCTTCACACGCAGCCCAAAATCTGAACTGAATAAACTACAATAATGTGTATAGAGAAAATGGAGGGGAAATAAACAGACGACAGCATCTGCTTTCGAGGTTTCCAGGGAACTTTTATGACGACACAATACGTTTTGTTTTTTTTACATTTATAGTATATTATTTGTTCAGAGTTTGTACCCGATCATGTGCACAGCAACAATAGATTCTCTGTCACACACATCAGCCCCCCAACATTCCTGAAGCGGTACATACAGATTCACACTGTGTACAGATGAACAGGTTACACCAGCCATTAACAGCTTTGAGCTGGTAATTAAAGATCTAAAGTCTGACAGTCATTCTTGACTTCCCATTCTCATGAATTACATACACCTAGCTACTCACTTACCCAGATTCCTACAATAGCTATTCTGTTACGTTTAACTGCAGAAGTTCAAATGAATCACATTATTACTCTGTTTGTGAAAGTATTCAGTGCGCTGGTGAGTTTAAGAGTGTGTGTACATTTGTCATAATGACACTTTCTCTTTTTCAGATTACCCACTACAAGCAGTACCCCCCCAATGCCAGTACGGTGTATTCTTATTTTGAGTGCCGGTGTAAGAAGGGGGGTCAGTTTAGTGAGGTGGTGTTTTTTGGTCTTCAGTATCTCCTGAAGAAATATCTAGCAGGTAATGTCTACTGCTTTTAAACTGCTGTTATCATTGTATAAAACTCTACACTCACAAACCTGTGACATTTACTTGACTCTTGTGCTGTTGATTGTTTTTGTGTTTGTGAGCGTGTTGGCATGGACAGCATGTTTCAACACGACATCACTAATCTGATTGGATGGTGGAAAAACTGGATTTTAAACTGTACAGATTGAACATTATCATGAGTGTGAAATGATCTTGCAGGCCAAGTTGTCACAGAGGAAAAGATTCAAGAGGCAAAAGTCTTCTATCAGATGCACTTTAAACAGATGGTGTTTGATGAAGAGGGATGGAGAAAAGTTTTAGAGGTACCAGCAGAAGTTCTCATCAAAGTATCAAAGCCTTCATACACAGATATTTCGCTGTGGTTTGTTCTGCAGGTGAATTCAAAAAGCTGTAACAAGCGACTGCTTTCTTTTCATTATTGTGTTGTTAGAAATATGATGGCCGTCTTCCAATCCGTATTAAAGCCGTTCCTGAGGGCAAGATAATTCCCAGAGGGAACGTTCTCTTCACTGTGGAGAACACTGATCCGGATTTCTTCTGGCTTACCAATTTTATTGAGGTATTTCTGTCCTTTATCATCTTTCTGATTTTGTAGACAAGACAAGAGAAAACAATCTTTTCCCAGTCTTTCATTCAGTGTTTATAATGAAGGGGTCACAGGTCAGTGTGTGCAGGGTAAACTGGATCATTTGTGGGTGTGGTCTCTGATGTGCATGTGGTTTTGTGGACGCTCTTCACAGACTATGCTGGTTCAGATGTGGTACCCCATCACCGTGGCAACAATCTCCAGGGAGTTCAAAAAGGTTCTGGCCAAGCATCTGAAGGCCACCTCCGGGAGTTTGGAGGGTCTGGACATCAAGCTGCATGATTTTGGCTACAGGGGCGTGTCGTCACAAGAGGTATGAAGGGATGGATCAATAATTAAATTTCAGGACATTTAATTACTGCTGCACAGTAAATGTAAGACAAAAATATCACGATATAACCGATGCTACAGGTGGTTCCATGATTATAATAACACGGTATTGTTTGTTTTAATTCTCATGTAAACGACATGAATCTGTGATTTGTGTTTGTTCTGTCTGTGTTGACTGACACAGTCGGCAGCGCTGGGCGGGGCTGCTCATCTGGTGAATTTCTGCAGTACAGACACAGTGGCAGGTTTGCTGATGGCACAGAGATACTACGGGTGTCCTATGGCTGGATTCTCCATCCCTGCAGCAGAGCACAGGTGAAGCACAGACACACAGCTGTTCCTTCAGATAACAGCACAGCTGGTTTTCAACTGTTTGTTAAAAAATCATGACCAACACTTTTGCCACTAATGAAGTTTTATCAGAGGTTAGTGTATTTTGTTACCAAGGGTACAGAATTGTTAGTGAAGAAATGTGTGAGTTAAAATATTAGACTTGAGCTGTTATGAAAATTATGATTAATATCTTAATTTTCAGCAGACATTGGAGACAGTGGAAAGAATATGTTTATTTATTATTTTGTCTATTTATGCGATAAGGTTTTTGCATGTCTTTTGCGTCACAGAACGCTGTCAAACACAACATGTATACTGAGGTTTCATTATGGTGAGGATTGTTAAAGAGACAGTATACTGACACTGACCATCTTTGGTTTGCATTTGTCCTATTGATTCGAATGAATTCTGCACTTGTAAATATCTCGCGTCTCTGTGATGCCATTCTGAAGGTCAGACTGAGTTTTGCAACTATCACAGCATTCCAGATTCCAGTCAGCCGGAAACGTTCTATGAATTACTCTGACATCTTACAACTCCACAGAAAAACGATCATTAGATCGTAGATGAATTAGATACTCATGTTTACTAACGTGAAATCAGTTTGAGCACATCAGCATTGTACACCTAAAACCATATACTGAGCAAGAGTGGGCGGGTCTTCCACCTGATTGGTTAATGTTTAAACTTTGTTTTCGATGTCTGTGCAGTACGATCATCTCATGGGGCCGAAGCCGAGAGAAGGAGGCATTCGAGTGTCTCCTGAACCAGTTTCCGGCTGGGCCTGTGGCAGTGGTGAGCGACAGCTATGACATCTTTAAAGCTTGTAAACACATCTGGGGTGATAAGCTGAAAGAAAGAGTGATGGAGAGGAGTGAAGATTCTGCCCTCATTATACGCCCGGACTCTGGTGACCCTGCGGAGACCCTCATAGAGGTGTGTGTGTGTTACCATAGCAAATGACTGTGTGAAATCTTTGATGATTCTGTACATCTGCAGCAGTATGACTTGTGGGATTGTGGGATTAAATCTGCACCTTTGATTCCTGTCTGAAAGCGTTGCCCCAGGACATTGATCTTTCTTTTCATGCACTGTGGCATAGTATGAGATCAGATTAACTGGTTAACAAATGAAATTATTTAGTGAAAATTTAGTGTCAATTCAGATTAATGACTTGGTGAATTCAGATTGTAAATGTGTAACTTCCTATAAAAAGATTTTATTTATTATATTATAGACTTGTAATTTTCACTTTTTTTTCTCTCTTTCTCTCTCTCTCTGGCTTTATAAGGTGATAAAGATTTTGGAAGAGTGTTTTGGTTGTTCTCTGAATTCGATGGGTTACAAGGTGCTTCCCCCATATCTGCGAATTATCCAGGGGGATGGAATTGATCTGAGCTCCATTAATGCGGTAAACCTGACCTCACACTGAGACAAAAAACATGTGTGTGCTCAGTAGACTAACTAGCCATCAGATAATAAATAACTAGTCATATTATAGCAAGTTAACAACCATTTTGAGCGTTACTGTTTGTTTGGCTAGTGCAGATTTTGGAGAAACTGGGCGGTGAGGGCTGGAGTGCAGAGAACGTGTTTTTCGGTTGTGGGAGCGCATTACTGCAGAAGATCAACAGAGACACGCTAAACTGCGCTTTCAAGTGTAGCTATGTGGAGACCGACGGCAAAGGCGTGAGTTTTAACTTCAAAACATCCTTTTTGAAATAGTTCATGAAACAAAATGATATAAACCAGACAAGCAAGTATGTTTTGTTTTCGTAACATGTATTTTGCTAATGTCTCTGTGTAGATGGACGTCTATAAACAGCCAGTGACAGATCCTTCCAAAAGATCCAAACGTGGTCGTCTGTCTCTGAGAAGAAACTCTGATGGCCTCATAGAGACAGTGGAGAGAGGAGCAGGCAAACCTGAGGAGGTCAGATCACGTGCCGATGCTCTGTGTCACCTTAAAACCCTTTAATGTCCATGTTTGTATAGAAAGCCATGCAAAGATTGACATAATAAGAGCGTTCGGCCACCAGTCACTAAAGTTAGATGTAGGTTGATCTCAGTTTGTTGATGATCTGACTGGACATTATTAACATCAGTTTAACTTGTAGGACATGTTGGTGACTGTGTTTGAAAACGGCACCATACTTAAGGAGTACACGCTGGATGAGGTCCGTAAAGCTGCTCAGCTGTGTGAAGAAGACCTGAACCCTGCCCAGCACAACAGTGATGATGGCACAGCTCTGGAGATGCACCCGAAACGCATCACCAACGGCGTGCATTAATATATGTAATGTATTATGTGCACTCTGTTATCAACACTGCCCCCTACAGACCAATCACTGACACTTCCACACAACTCCAGCAAACTCTCAGTCCTTCCGTAGATCACAGTGTTGCCAATACATTTAACATTGTGTATTTAGTTGCTGTTTTTTTTTTACTTTTCCATGAATGGTTTATTTCTGATTCTTTTTCAATCTTGTGATACCTGCCAGATATCTTTCATGGTGCTGTTCTCCACAGAAGTTTTGCAGATGTACACTGTCGACAGAGTTCTGCGAGAGTTTGTATTTGGTTGATTTGTAATGTTGTTAAAACGTCACCCTGCCAGTTCATTGATTAATTAAGGAAACTTCATTTGAGGTGATCTGAGGACAAACTCAGATCACTCAGATGAGCTTCTGTACTAACAGTTAAGCACATGATGCTGATCTCTGATCAGCAGGTCTATATGAAGTCTTCTGTTTTTAGGGTTTAAATGCAATCTCACGTGCCCAGAATGCCAATCCAAAAATAACATTTAATCCTGCACAAACGTTTTTTAGCCATTTCCATGTTGTTCATCATACAGATACAGAATTTAAGATGAGCACCTTTCTGTATTGTTACATTGCTCACTTGAAAGCTGATTTTTGGACCCTAAACACTATGTTTTCGTGAGCAGAGACACTTTTCTTTGCTGGTAGAAGAAACAGCAAATCGATCTTGTAATGAACCTGTTAACACACCTGGAGTAAATGCTGCATAGATGATGTCAGTGAAAATGATTGGTCTGCATACAGCTGCTGATGGTGCCTTAAGAAACCAGTCAGACCTCAGAGCTTCTCTTTATCTGTCTTTCACCATCTTCATGTCTCAGACGTCACATGGTTTCTCCATCTCAGTTTCTGTCGTGTACTCCTCTCTGCTCACACTCAGTGGCTGTTCAGTGATTGGCTGTTTTCTGCTGTTTGCCTTGTGTTTTATTTCTGTCAGACTTCAGTTGCGTGTGTTGATGTTTGTAAGATTATAGTGTCATATTGTAATATCATAAAATTGACATTTCTTATTGACCTGAACAGAAACAGTTGAGTCTACCTCTTTTATAATAATATGAAGTAATGATCGCCTTACACTTACAGTTAATTATATATATTCTGTTGTGTAAATAATCTTTAATAGTTTAAATTAGTGAAATTGTAGTCTGTTTTTTTTTATTTTACAAAAGTGATATTTTGTATGACCAAAAAATAAGCAAACAGAAAATGATTATATAATAAATATATAGCTTGAAATTCATTATCCAAACTTGTAATTTGTCATTCTTTCTGGTGATGGTGTGTTTAGCCGTTTTGAGTAGAATGGTAAATTGAGTTTTACCATTTAAAATTAAGTTTAAAAATGTTGGCATCTTGGTTCAACAGTTATGGTTTTTTTATTATAGTGAACATTAACCTAATTTGAGTATAAACCACACAAACAGGAATGAAGAGAGATGTTTAAATGTGTAACAGTTTTATTCAGTCATGTCATTTGTAAAACTGTACAAAAAGACAAGTATAAAACAACAAATGATATGAGCTCATGAAATTAACAACTTTAAAAAAGATGAAGTAGAAAAATCCAAATGCCTAGTCTCCATTTTCCACCGAGCTCTCCTGGGCATCCTCACTTTCCATCTCATCTTCATCATCATCATCATCTAAAGAAAAAACAACAAATGCAAGTTTAGATACAAAAGCACTGGAACAATTCTGAATGAACAGGGGTTACAACATCTGACATGAGTCCATTCAGATATCCTGCCTGGAAAACAGTCTTCTGACTTACTCTCCAATGTCTGCTGAAGTTCCTGGATGGTGGTGAGAAGAACATGGAACTGTTTCTTACGAAGCTCCAGCTGAAATGGGTGAGAGAACGACTGAATATCCAAGTGTATGAAATATATGCAATTAAGAAGACTATTCAAGGTCAAGAATAACATGTAACCTTGTCCTCCACATTCTCTTTGATTTGTGACAGCTGTTGAAGTTCTGTGTCCAAAGCCTCAAGCTGTCTGAAGAAATAAGATCACAGAACACTTAGAACACATAAGCTGAAGGACCTGTACTGTGTGTCCCTGCTGCAGGGTGTTCCGGTTCTATTCAGTTTAAGAAACAAACATGCTTGTCTGTTCAGATAAAACAATACAAGATATTAAAACAACTGTGATGACCTTAAAAAATTCCTTAGCAAACTTACTTCAAGGTGTCGTGTCTGTCAGGATGTTGTTTGATAACTCTGGCCAAAGCATCATACTCTACAAATGACAAAGATAAATGAATTACAGCCACTTAGTGACTCTCTCTCCACCCTGAAGAAGCTGTATTATTTAACCACGGGTTCACCTCACCCTGGTGATTTTTTCGGATCCTCTTCGCTCTATGAATTTCTTTTTTGCATTCTGCAATTTTTTCATGGGCTGATATTAAACTTTTCTCTATGTGGGGAGTAACAAAGAAATTTGTCACTATGCAAACTATTCAACTTAGTGACGAGAACACTTTACACAGAAGCAAAACAAGAGCCATACCAATATCTGTGTAGATCGCTTCATAATTCTCCATTTCTTTCAGGTTCATGTCGTACACAAGCAACGTTTTTCCCATGGAGAATTCACACTGAGCCAAAGACCCCAACATTCTTTGATACTGCGCAGACCTGCAGCAACAGATACAGAACTGGCTGAAACTCACATCTAACAGCGGTCAGTTTAAAATGCAGATTCAGACCCAGGGTCCACATTACCCTTCCTCGGGTGTGAAACTGGAGTGACACCATTTGGTGAAGCTCTTCATGAGCACATTAATGCGTCTATCATCTCCAGCTCCATCGCCATCAATGAGGAGACGCTTCCGAATGACCTCATCTATGAAGAGATACACATCATACCCTATAGACTTTACATAACATCCGACCGATAACATCATTCAAAAGCATTGTTGAGCCTGTGTGAGGTTTTAAAATTATTACACATGTTCTCCGAACAAACTTTGCTATATATAGCATACAGAATTAAAACCTTTGAAAACTAGCAGTTTTTGTGTTCTATATAGCGTCGCATGGCTAACTAGCTGTGACACCTGTATTTGGCTCCTGTTTAATAACTTCAGATTCGTTTCTGTAGTTCACCGACAGTTATCAAATCAGGCACCGATTTAATATACCATATTAACTTGTCCCACAATAAAGTAACCCACATATAAACAAGAAACCACCAAAACAAGTAATCAAATACCATCTGTAAGGCTACCCATTTTCACTACAGTAAACGAACTGTTCGAAAAAACTTTATTGGCAAGTGCTTGCGTAAACAACCGGCGTCAGCGCCCCGCCTCTGTTGCGAAGCAAATGAGCGAGTTGTCAGCACGTATCACAGCCTACCACAAACTGCGTGATTTTCTCTCGGTATTACATCTCCAAAAGTTGTTTAAAGTTGCATGAGCTGTGTTCGGTTCTGCCTGTGTGTTCTTGCTTCCATATCAGGACGAAAAAAGCCAGCGATCTAACGTTATAGTGAGGCGCAATTACGGGCTGCGTGTCAAAGCCTAGAGAAGCGCCCTACCTAGACAGCATGCCGCGGCGCTACATGCGCGCCTGGCACGTTCGATAAAGCCGTTCGATAGTTTCGAATGCTTAAATTATTTTCCCAAACGCATTAAACTTCCCCAATGCGCGCATGAAGGCCACTTATTGTGTGATCCACATAGCAGCTCACTAGGTATTGAGACACGGGCGCAGTGTCCAGTGACAGGCGCGCTCGGTGCATGCGTGCTGCTGGAGTCAGCCAGTGACGTTCTTGTCCCAGAATGCTGCCTGGTAAACAGACATGGAAGCACCTGGTGAAGACCTCCACAGTCACTAAGCAGTGCACTCGCTCTTTGGGCTTATCTTCATTGTCACTACACACTAACGCCTCCGCCTTTGTTCCCTTTGGAGCTCGACCGGGACTCCCGAAGTCCAGGGCACTGGTAAGAGAACAATGATGACACCGAAATCAGCTGCTAATGTCTGTTCTGCCAGTTAGCCAGTTGCATGCTACAGCAGTGACACCAATGGCTGGTTTCTGTTGCTCACTTAGCGAGAAGGCTA
>JAZGTJ010002136.1:0-17120 GCA_036877575.1 Botia almorhae
TCACATCCGTATTTTTCACCCAAGACGCACCTGTTATTTTCAGTTATGAAACACTTCAAGGGTTCACTTCAAAACGCGCTCCCTCAAGAGCAGAAACTCTGGGACAGGCTGCGATGATACTGTGTCTCTGTTAACATTTCCTAGCTCATGAACGGCTGATGTAATGCTTGGTAGGGCTTGGCTTTGATCGAAGCACATAAAAGACCAAAACAAGGTCGCAAAAATGTGCTTGTTTTTTACATTCTGCCGCATCGGGTGCTGGCGCTTCTCACGGATCTGCTTTAGGAGCACCTAAAAGCTCTGAGCACCAGAGGATCTGCAGGAACATATGAAGAGCGCAGTTCACCTAACCCATCACTGTGACTAATGACCCAAGGTACCCCCATCCCCTCTTCCCAGTCCTCATATCAGCTCCTATGACATTTAGAGCAGTAAATGCCAGTGGCCCCTGGTGAAGTGGGAAGGATATCAAATGAAAGCAAGGAGGCGGTACTGTTGGTTCGCTCATAACGGGTAATAAAACCCCTCATTATGGGTTGCTAACAGCCTAGGAGCTCAGTCCACGCCAAATGACACCCAGAATGATCACAATAACATAATCATACGCCGAGAGCTGATCCTGGATCAGCCAGCCGGCTTGTTAAAACACCGTCCAATGATTATCTACACCGGGCCAAGCAAAGGTGGCGTTCCAGAGTACCAATCAACACACACACGGCGACATGATACACACGAATATTCCAGAACTGATGAGCGTCACAAACGCCGGTGACTTTTCCAAAAACTCCAAATTAGGAAGCTCGGATAGGGCTTGGAAACAGCTTGCCCTCCCATTTCTCCTCCCCTCTGCCATTCCTGATTCCATGTCGCTGTACCTCCCTGCCTACTGACGGAATAAATCATGGCGGCGCGATAGTTTTAATGGCTTTTTAATGAGTCTAATGTTTTCTGTTTTAATGAACTTCGTACATCAGCTTTAATCATTCTGAAGGAATGAAAAATGATTGAGGAATGGCCTACATTAATTTAATTTACTGCTCAATCTGCCCAGCGGTCTCTTCCAACCAGAAAGAACACAGCAAAAGGAAAAAAAAAGGAACGACAGAGCCACTTGTTTGGGCCTGATCGGCGGAGGCAAACAAGAGTAATTTACGACGCGACATTAAACTAGCGTTGTTTCTTCCTTATCACCAATTAAGTACTTTTGTCGTGACCCATTGATTCGGGTTAAAACCGCACAAAATAAAGCTCGGTTCAGAGCAGTGGCGCATTAATTAATGTAGACACCCGCTTTTTCGGCTGGTATGAGCGTGTCAATCAAATTCGGAAATGAGGAACGTTCCGGAATGGGGTGACGGAGATGGCGGCCATGGACAGAAATGGATATGATGCTGTCAAGCACAGTGCTAGAAAAAACCAACTAAGATTGATTTCCATTCTGCATTAATTCCTCAGGCAGCAAACACCTGCCTGTCCAACATGCAATTCATTTAAGGGAAGCAAAACTAAATAATGCATGTCATCCCCAAGCGTTTTTATTAGTATAATCCAATTTACATTTCTTTTACACTTTTATCCACATGCACCGAACTTATCTGTGTGCTGTAAATGCAAATATATGTTCACGTCCTCAGAGATAAAATATCTGAGCGTCTGAGAAGTTTATTTGCTGACTTTCCGAGCTGCTAGGGGTGCGAGAAACTCTAGAATTGTTGGGTCATTATACATCATATGTATCAAAAACGTTATTCTTAAGTTGTTGGTAGAACCTGTTTAAAATGTCACAGAATGAAATAAAAGTTAATACAACGTTGCAATGTTAATACGATTGAGTAACTGGACGTTTTGAATGTTCCTAGAACTTTCGAAATAACATGTTTAATGTTTTAATTACTTAATGGAAACGTCAGGGAAACGTTCTTACAACCTATTGTTAGCTGGGGATGAGGTACAGTAAACATTATTTATGTGTCATATGGCATTGACCAATTAAATTTTCTTATAAAATAAGTTTAATAACTATTTTTTTCTGACTGCTGTAGCTGTTTTAGGACACAGAACTTCAAAGCTGTCTTCATTAGCCTCCAGCTCTCCTTCTCACAGCACTGTTGAATATTTAGGAGTTAAGATCAATGATTTCTTCTCTCACTCGCATGATATACAAATTACAATTAGCCTTCCCTCTTCACAGTCAGCACCACCACGAACTGTTTTTATTTTCTCCCCATTACACGCATAATTGGCTCCTGAAATCTTCTTGAAAGGTGAACTGTCATAGATACAGCCCTTAATTACCATTATGTTAAAAAGTATAAAAATGTAATGCTTTCCTAATTCACAGCGACTTTACCTGTTTAGTCACCCAACATGCAGGTGCATTATCCTTGAACAAAGAGTGTGTAAAATCCAATACGCAGGCAACACCAGAAAACCTCCAATCAGGGATTAGGGTTTGCATAATGTATCAACCTGATCCTCTTGCACCCTGTCTGTCTCGCCAAGCTTTGTTTGCTAGAGAGTGCATCAAATCACATCCAGCTTATCCGGGAATTTCATCATACTTCAATTAATCAAAACTTTCTGTGCGTTCACACTCGTACTTATGATTCATGATTGAAATCATGATGCGGTTTAAAAAAACACCAGGTCCGAATCCAATGATAGGATCTCCCACTTGCCTGTCAAACTGTATGCATGTATTGGAGGAGGCGTGGCTTTGGAAATCGCTCTGAAGGGAGGGTGGAATCTTATGCTTTCAAAGCTAGCTAGATTGCTATTGCTAACCTCTCCAAAACTGCCCATGCTAGCTTTAACATTGTCAGTGTACTTAGCAGCTTTTTGTTAGTATCTTGGTTATGTATCTTACAACTTTATTAAGAGATTAGCATGACTGTAGTTTAAATACTTCAACGGGTAGCTCGTAGCTCGGTAAGCAACAGTTTTAAACGGCTTCTCCAGTACTTCAGACATTCGAGCGACTCCAGGAAGTGAGGCACTGAAGCTTTTATCAGGGCTTTTCAAGTTTGTGTAAATTAAAGGTTCAATGCGAGCGCCCACGGTGACAAACAAGATTTGTTTTTCGTTTTGTTTCTGTTAAACAAAGCATTAATGCTGAATTACCACCTGCAATCTTTCAGTTTCCTCCTTCATCCATTAGTGTAACTTCTAAGTGCTTTGTGAAGGCCAAATCAAGGACAACCAAGCAATCGGGCAGAGGTGCGAATCCTAATTTCGGCAGGAGCTTTTTTTATAGGGCTGTTCTCTTCCCCGGTGGCTGGAATTGCTTTGTGTAACTTTAAATGTTTGTCCTTTATGGATGTGACTGCAAGGTTCAGCTCCAATGGCCGTATAAAACATCACTGCACTCCTTATAGAAAAAGCTGAGGGATGTTTAATGAGCCAGTGCTGTATCTCTCAGGGACTACTGACCAGATGAAGGTGCTTAACACACACATACATACAGAAACCCGGTTCCCTCTGTGTGAGTCTGTTTTTTTTTTGCTTCTGCACATATTTGCGTTTGTTGTTTGTTTGTTTGTATATATGTATGTTTGGTTGTTTGTCTGTGTGTGTGTGTGTGTGTGTGCTTGTTTGCGTGTTGTCTCATATTCATATTTAGCTGTCATGATTGCGGTGTGTGTGCAGGTCAGTGCTTTCAGAACACAATCTGCATTTCCACTTGTTTTCACAGAGTTGGGGAAGAGGCCTCTCTTAAGAAGCTCGCCCGCTTTGATTACCATGCAGCATAAACACTGCACTGAAGAAGAATAAATGAGAACGAAGAAAAATAACAGGAATAACCTGAACCAGCCACAGTGTGACGGTCATGCGGTACGTTTATCAGTTTTGCCCTGCGCTGATACGACAGCGCAATTTCCATCTCAAAACACTGCCGCCACGATAACCGATAGCTTAATTTCAAATGGGAAAATTATTCTTTTCTGTACAATGCACAAAAATGGAAATAAGCATATCAGAAGTCTACAATAAAACTCCTACAGTACACTTGTTGAAATGTTACTTCGATGCAATAATAAACAATAGATAATTAACGAATACATTAATGAGAGTGACAGTAAGTTGATATGGTATGTAATAGTACATAAAGTGTCAGTAATGAATGAATGAATGAATGAATGAATGAGTGAGTGAGTGAGTGAGTGAGTGAGTAAGTGAGTGAGTGTGATGAGAGTGCGACGCCTGTGATGGAACAAGTAAAGGAAAGTGATTGTTAAATTTTGACTGTCAGTGTCCACTGCTGAGGAGGTTACAGCAGGTCTGATTGGAGAGATGGAACCGCAAAGGGTTATTTAGAAAGCTGCCAAAGCTTGTCACTCCTCGTCTCTGTTCAATTACACTCCTCATCTGCAGCACCCTCCACACAACTCCTCTTTTTAAAATCACGGACGTCACAGAAATACAATTTTACTTTGACAATTTCACCCTGTTCTCACTGGAGCCACTTTTGTGGAGCAGAAGTGATTTTAAGAGCGAGAAGAAACAGAGAATACATACTTCTACAGTCCATTCAAACCATCTTGTAGACAGCGAGTTCTTCTGAATTGATTTCAGCAATCGGATTCGCGTGAGGAAAGCACAACAAAAACCAAGACTCACAACCTTGCATAAAATGTCCTGGACACACAGACAAAAATGTACAGCAGCACTGATGTCTGATTCGCAAAGTAATTCTGTTTTGAGCTGATTCACACAGTGTTTTTATATCACTGGACTCAGTCTGAAGTTTGTTGTCAATTTTTAACTTTTAACTTTTCAAACAGGACCGAATGACCTAAATGAATCGGATGTCTCAACTCAAGAAGGCAGGCAGAAAAAGACCTCTGTGGAGACAGGTACCGCAAGATAGAGAGATTTAAGTCAAGCGCTAACCAGACCTAATCAAAGGAGAGATGAAAACGTCCAAACTGACACACAGATAGATTAGTCACGGTAAGATAGCCTGAGGGCAGTGACATCTCTTGCTTATTCCCTCAGATTCCCCGACCACTTCACATCTGCAGCAGGCACCGCCCTGAGTCTCGCACCAGAGGCCACAGACATCTGTCAGTCCTGACAGAAGCCACACAGATGGAAACTAGAATGAGCATGTCATATATTACAGCAGTGTGACATTAAAGGTAATGAGGCAGACAATGGGTCAGCTGAGTTAAAGGGTATGTCCGTGACTCGCCCTTCAACCTTGGCAAAGCAGGCTGAATAAATACACACTTACTTTGTCTATTTAGACAAACAGTATGATTTGTTTTTAGACAGTGGAGAGCTTTACTAAAGCTCAGGCATCTCTATTGTATTTCCAGAGGCCTTAAAAAATGCAAAACCAATGACACAGTCCACTGGCGTGTTTTGAAACCGTTATTGATATAACAGTTGCTTTTGTACTCGAATGCGGGAAAATTTGCCAAAGAATTTTATGGATATGTCTCTATGAGAACAGACGACATACACGCTCTCAAGCATGGAATAAAATCTCTGTTCTGTCTCTCTCTTCCTCCGGTTCCCTCCTCGTTCTTACAAACACGCTCGCACAAACGCACTTATTTGCCGCGCTGAATTTGGCAAGGGGGTAGAAGGGTTACCATCTGTTAGAAAGAGTCGTACAATGCGAGATTTAGTTCTTAATAGCTGACTACAGAGGAGAGACAGCCCCCTTCACACCAGTTGGCAGCATCTGATGAGAGGAAGAAAAAACATGGTAAAAAATGAGAATGTTAGGCAATCAGCCATCTGGAAGTCTCTGCCGAATATTCGAACAATTTTCAGACAAAGACGAGAATTGGCAGACTGCTTCCAAGAGGGCTCAATTTAGTTTGAAAAATGATGCTCATATATCTAATGGGGGATGCAGGCAGGGGAGGGAGAGAGATACACATTCCGTCCAATCAGCGCCTTTGCCGTACTGTAATTTGCATCTCAACGAGAGAAAATATGAAAAGACAGTCGTCCTAATTGACAACAGGTCTTTTTGTTTGGCTTTTCTGTGTCACGATCAAAACGGATGTTATTTTTCGAGATTAAGACACCAACTGCTCTAATTCATTAGGAGAGAGAAGAGAAAGAAAAACAGGCTTTATGCATCACATCTGTTCACCCCCGACCGACTAATACTCGGCACAGCACATCTCCCCCCCCGATGCTTTTGGAAATGGGGAACGGAGGAACCAGATGAATCCATTGTAGGCGAGTAGAGGTGATTCATCTTGGCGAAGCTGCCAACCCATCGACCCCACCCGCTCCACCACGCACGGGCCCAGGAGACGGATGGAGCCAACAGTCAGCTTCACACCATTTACCTCCTCAAGGCTGCTGATGCAGGGCGCAGAGGTGTGTGCGCTGGAAAAGGGGGTTATATATGAGCTAGAGAGAGAACGACAGAGGGAAACGAAAGACAGGGTAGACAGTAAATGAAGGACAATCTGCTCGTCGCGCCTGACTAGTTAAATCGGAGATGCTACCTTGAGAGCTTCTACTGGGAAAGTCTCTAGAGTTCTCTGTAATGGTGACCGAATATTGCATTCTTTACTGGTACAAGCACAACCCATCTCTGCTTCTCTCTCCTCCCTCGTGACAAATACTGCCTTACTGTCACACAATGTGATTCTGTGGTGAATTACAACAGCAGTACAACAGAATTGTACATGGCACTGTTTTTGGCCCTAGTCAGGATTAAAGTGTCATATTTACGGCGCTTGTGGGCGCGCAATATATCGAACTTTCTCTTCAGTCTCAAGCACTTAAATGTGAAGTGTCTTTGCGCGACTACTGTCACTATAAACAGGCTTACAAAAATGACTCTTTTCAAACAGGTCTCAGAACCCTCCCGCCATCGGTCATTAGTCAGGCAAACAGAAAGTCCCGCCCCCAAACTCACACCATTGGTTGTTTGTACATTTTAAAGTTGAAAAGAGAAAGCCTTTTACCATTAAAAACTATATACAACACCAGTAACAAACAGACTCCATTTAAACTTGGTTGGGGGATCGTGTCAGTTTTAGGTATGTCATCTATAGAGCCACAGGTGCTCCTGTTAACAGTGTTCCTGTAACTCAACTGGCAAAAAGCTGCGGGTTCGATTCACAAGAAACACACGTACTGATAAAACATAAAAAAACTTAAATGCACTGTAACTCAACTACGTAAAAGCACCTGCCAAATACATACGCATAAATCGAAATCTTTTTCTATTTATTAAAAACTATAATTTTAGGTAAACAAAGTTTGAAAATCTCCCAAAATCTACCAAAAGATTTTGGTACTTTTGTGCGACACTGATCACTGGTGATTGATTGTACCTCTAAAATACATATACACAAAACCAAAGCCTAAAATATAAGCTTACCTAAACCTTTAACACCATTTAACACCATTAACTTTTGTAGCCTGGAGCACTGGTATGTCCAAATCTAGCTGTCCTGCGAAACCCATTAACTGCAAGAGGCCCAATGTTGTGCGAGTGCTGATAATGCACTTTACTCAGTCATCGCTGGAGGTGACAGGCGTGCGCAGTCATACGTGTTTTTCAGCAAACCAGGACACAGATGTGCACGAGTGTGTGTTTTAGAAAAAGGTTATGACATGTATCTCCCTCTACACACTGCTCTCAAATGAATGTCTTTGCCCGGTCACACACACACACACACACACTCACGATCTCACATACACTCATTTACCGAACAAGAATCCAATTACTTAACTCAGCTTCTGGTTCCATTCCACCCCGGCTCCGCCACCATGCCAATCCTCCAGTAATCTCCTCTGACAGTCTGCAGCCCCTCAGCTCCTGCACAAAGAGGGTCTGTTTCTGACCCCCCATAAGAACCTGATTCAATGAAAACCGTGATGCCCATCTCACATTCCCCGGGCCAATGAATACCAATGAGAGGCATGTTTCACTGACGTTATTCTGGGCATTGGTATTTGTGTGTGTGTGCGCGCATGTGTGTGTGGGGGGGGTGTTATACCATATATCAGGCACAAATTTGTACCCGAAAGTCAGGAACAACTGACAAATCCGAGCAAAAGCTCCTTTTGGGGATGTCCTCATTTGTAAAAACACTATAAAAATATGGCAAATGGGGCTTTTTAAAAAAATGGTTCAAATGTAGAAAGTTTTCTGTTAGGGTTATAGTGTGGGCTAGGTTATATTGTTTATAACTAGTGGTGCATAAAAACAACAGAAGTTTATGGAATGGCCCCATTTACAGCAGTAACCATGTGTGTGTGTGTGAGATTGTACATCTTTTTCTACCACTGTAGGACCACATGTCCCCACAAGGATGGTAAAAGTCACACCCCTACGAGTAAACAGTAAGGGGCTGTTCGATATGATTCAAGGAGTTTCCAAAATGATTCTCAATGCATCTCAATTTGTCAGCATAGGGGTGTAAAACTATGGTGAGTTAAAATGGCTTGTTGCCCAACTCTGTATAGAGATTCTGCCCAAAACACACACAAAAATGTCTGACCTTCCAACAGAAATACAATATCCGCATATATTAACCTAGCATCATAGGACAGTATTTGTACATTTTATTCTTTGTTTCAAATATCTGTATAGCTTTGTCCAGCGTATGCTTCTTTACTTAATACAACTAGTAATAATCAACTTAATATTCAGGTAATGATTTTTGCATTTAGAATTGTTTGCTAAGGAAATTTACCAGGTCTGTCAGGTGAAGCTCAGCTTTGATAGTATTTGATACAATGTAGCACTCATGTGATCTTATGTCTCTCCTTTCTCTTCATAGTTTTCTTCATAAGAGCAGTGGACTGCAGGATCACTTATTCAACTTCATAATGAAGAGGTCAGGCTTAATTTCATTTGCTGTAGGAGAACCTGGGGACATTTTCTTATTTCAATAAAATACTTGATATTTTCATTTGAAGGGCTGTAATTCTACTGCTGTGACAGATATTGGGGTCACTAATGGTAAATGGGCGATTTATGGATTCGGCTCGGCGGGAGAGAATTTGCTGTTGGGTCTTGGCCAGTTCCTCCACAGCAAACCGATTCCACGTCCTTTAATTCTCTCAGCCAATAAGACGGAAGGAGAATCAGTACTGAATCGTTCATGAATCATGAATCAGCTCAATGGTGAAACCTCCTCTTTTTGCTTTTCATACGTTCCCCTCTCACTAACATCATCCAATGCAGATCTGAAGAGCCTGCGCCGCCCCGTGCTGTTCCTCTGTCAAGATACTCCAACAAGCCCCGCCCCCTCACTCCCTCTCACAAACAGCTATTAAACACAAGAAAAAGGGGGGATAAAGAAAAGCATATTACATTGAATAAAGGGCAATCATGAAGGCATTGACCAATTGAAATATTCAACTGGGAGAGTTTCTCACATATTCGTGGTTGTTAGAAATAACTTTCCCAAATAGTGGGTTCCATTTTGGAAAGTGACCATGAGGCTGTTCCAGCTGGAAATAGATTAATTGAAAACATTCCGGGCTCTCTGCGAGTTGTGCAATTTGTTTTACAATTTCATAAAATGTAAGCACGTTTGGTAAAAGGTTCAATACAATTCCGGTTCAATACAAATTATGCTCTATCGACAGTATCAGTGACATGCTGTTAATTATCGCAGGAAATAACTTTGACAAGACCCTCACTGTGTAGAAACAAACAAACATGTAGTTACAGTAATGTACTTACAAATGACACAAATCAGTTGGGTGAGACGTTGCTCTGTAATAAACATCACGATACATACTGTTTTAAATCATATCACCTGAATGATAATAACAGAATCATCGGGATATTAGTGTAGAATAGTTAAAAAAATAATTGACTAACCTAAATCCACTGTCTTAAGTCCTGTCATAGCCATGTTAACACATTAACTTCCATGTAACACACAAGTATAGCAGAACCCGTTTGCATTGTCAAAGATTCACCCATCAGAATTATGTTGGAAACGCAAACCCAAAGGTTGTCGGTCTGCAACAGTGGTCCCACCACAAAACCACAATTTAAATGACCAGAATATTTACACTTATGCATTTGGCAGACATTTTTATCCAAAGCAACTTACGCTGCATTAAAGATATCATTTTTTTAATCAGTGCGTTCCCTACGAATGAAATCTACAACCTCTACAACCTACACCTAGTTGAGCTACAGGAAAATTGGATTTGACCAAGTGATACGAATTAATATTACCAATTCAGTACAATTCCAACATTCCCACAGACAGAAGAGACCAAAGTTCCATCAGACACATATATATGTGTGTGTGTGTGTGCTAGACATGACATCATGTTTAATGGAGTGGTTCGGTTCTGCCGGTATGGTCCTGACCTTTGTCTGTGGAGTGTGAGACTACACAAAACTGTATTTTTCTTTAATATGAGTAACGTCAGCTGTCTGGTCTCACGGGAACCATCGTGAGAAGAACATGTTGGCTGAAATGGCTTTCTATCGAATGTGTCCATCTCTATTTCTGGCTCTTCCGCCTTCCCCTGAAGGACGGCAGGGGTGTCAGACTGCACAAGCCTCCCGGGGTCAGCAAAGGCAGAAAAAGAGAGAGACACAGAGAGTGAGACAAACAATACAGGCACAGTAACGTGCTGGTTTTGTTGCACAGGTTAACAGAGATGTTACCATATCCACAGAAGAGGAAGAAACGAGGGTAAATGAGATCAGTGTTAATTACTTATGATCATATGGCTGCACAATGTCAACATGTTGTGTTTCAGGAAAAGTTACCCATGAGTAATCAGAACTTACTGTGTCCTCATGTGCAGTAACTTAAGCCTGGTTTAAACCTGGTTTAAAACTTAGACTGACCACTGGCCATGCTACCTCTTAAATAGTTAACCAGGCTAATCCACCTGTCAATACCCCTCCAGTCTCTCGGTTAATGAAGCCTGATGACTGGAGGTCACAGTTGACTTTATTTTCTTGAACCGAAACTGTTTGCCAACCTCAGATTTCAATGACGCATATCAAATCATTCAATAAAATATATATAATGTGAAACCAATATCATGATAAATCATGGTCCTGTGTTCCATGTGACTTTGTTTCTAAAATCTAATGTGAATGCACATGTTTGAGAGAAACGTGTTTGATGTTTGATGCTTTAACCAATAAGTCGAATGGCTCTTAAAATTGGATGGGGGAGGACTCTTCTACAGTCATTACTTTGCGCTTTTTGTTTTTTCCATTCATTTTTCTGTGCAGTTAAACAGTCTTTAGAGAGAGAGAGAGAGAGTTGCCGCAGTCCCTTGGAGATTCCATAATAGCATAGCAGTATTCAAACTATTCTACATTGTGCTCATAACTTCTCTAAGTCACCTAATTATGAACGTCTGGTTAGGTTAGACGCCCAATGAGTAATAACACTGTTATTTTCTGGTGAAGCAGGTGAGAATACTCTCTCGTTGCACACCAGTAAGATAATTAATTTCAGCAAGTAACGCTGTCTACAGAAAACTTCACCCGTGGTGTTCTGTGCTAGCAGGACTTAAGCTGATCCACCAGATCGTGCCAATTATACCGTCACAGTAAACATGCCAAAACTCCTTCCTCTGTGACCCAAAAACGACTTTTAACGAGTTCCTCCTTTTGATAGGAGGACCGGAGCATTCATATTATGGCAACGTGTCCAATTACAGTTGATATCAGAAAAGAGAGATGGGGCTTGTTGTCCTTTAATTCAGTTTTATTCAGGTAGAATAGTTCCAGCCTCCGAGGAACAAGTAAGTTAATAAACCAAACAGCAGCCAAAATAGCGTAGCATTAGCAAAAAAAAACAACTCTTAGGTCCCATTAACTCAATGATAAAGATAACACATATTAGAAGGTGGGACGGAGGTAGAAACTTCTCAGCCAATTAATTGACCAGCTGTTCCAAAAAACAAGCGGTCCATCGGGACAGGCTGACTGGTCACCTGCTTGCCCTCACTTTCAAAGAGCAGCCGGGGGAAGAGGCTCCATTAATGAGTTTGTTTACCTGTTAGTTCCACCATGCGCCTCACATTCTGCAGTTTCAGCATGCTACACTCTTAATTTAATCATAAAATGCTGGTTAAAAGCTACAAAGTGAACGCTAATTAGCTTATTAGTTAATCAAAAGGTATTACATGCTACTCATTGTGTAAATTTGTGTAATATTGCGGTATTAAAACTAATATAAGTAATTAGGACATGATTCGACTGCTGAGTATTTACATACTTTTCTCATATTCTCTGCGCTGAAAGTGCCATTTGTAAAAGGGATTTAAATATAAAATGCTGTACAACATGCTGGAACTACTGTGCTGAAAGCATTAACAAATTAGGGAGAAATTATTCAAATGTTACCTTTTATTTAAACGACATTAACTCAGGACTGTTTCAAAATGCAATTATAATGGGGAAGAAACGTTCACAAACATGCAGAAACCTGCAGAGGTTTTCTCGGTTGGATTCAGCACCAGACTAGATGCGATACACTTTTATTACGTTCGGCACACACCAAGACCCATACGAAATCTGCATCCTTATTTCTGCACCGATTCCGGAATAAAACATGCAGAACCTGCAGAGGCATTTAGCTGAGAATACTAAACCTCAATGACTTGCTGCAAGCGCAAATCCAGCCAAAACGCTTAATAAACAAACACAAAAGGAGTAAAAGATCAGGAAGACCTGGCATAAAACTTCGCAGATTTGGAACAAACATCACACAGAGTCTTGCGGGTGCTGATACTCGATAAAACACATCTTAAATGGTTCAGTGTCAGCAGTGGGTGTTTGCCGGTTCCCCACAGCCTATAGGAGCTGCTGTTCGCTTCTCTGGATTTACGCTGCTGTGAGGGCTGAGGCCGCTGCCATCAGATTGGGCCCTCGGGCACCTCCCCAATCGAGCTAACAGGCTCCATGTGGATATTGCTTACTCTCATTTCCCAAAACCGATTTGTTTTCCTCCGTTCGACCTGAGCTGCTCTGAAGATGTAATACCATAAAAGCATGCAATCAATAGCCCCGAAAAGCTACACTCATTCATTATTTTGATGAATAATAAACCCAAATAACCAAAGCATTCTGGGTAAGTGTAAAAAGTGGAACGTGGCATACGGCTAAAAAGCAGGACGCGTTCCAATGCGCAGCAGCCGCGCACACAATCTGAGGCAGAAAGAAAACTGCACTGGCAGGAAACCACACATATTCAGTTCCACACACCCTCTCCACACAATGAGCCTTCATCAGTTCTAAAACCGCAGTGTGCACAGCTGTCCAGCAGATGGCAATGTTTAGGAGAGATTCCTCAGCACTAATCCTTATCAATAAATTACACCACTCATAGGGAATTGTGTCGCCCACCAGTACACACAATCACTCCCTGTAGCCTTTCAGAGTCAATACTAGCATGCATGGATTTACATATACTGCCTCCATATGACTCCATGAGCATCCATGAGCCGTGATTCTCCTGCGATTGCATTGGAGGTCTGGCGTGCTACTGCAGTTAAACGACTGCTCTGATCACACACGTCCTCTGTGTTTTGCTTCATGGTCATCTGCCTCAGCTTTAACCGGGATGAAATAGTTACAATGTTTTACTTCTCTGCCAAAATCGTTTTGCAAAGTCAACACTCTGTGGTGTTAGTGTACCTCCAAACACTGGCCAAAAATACTGATGACTCATCCTGCACTGCCCCAACAAATGTTTGGACAGAATGACAATATCTCTCCCCCTAACACCACCTGAGACAGACTACCGTGTAGCAAATCACGATGCACAGCTGTGACATAACCAACGCCTATTGGCTACTTACAAAAAAGGGGCATGTCCAAACTCCCAGTTCCAAACGAAAACACGGCATCAAGGAAGTTAAAACGATTCCTATCCAACAATTTCATAAGGTCTTTATATATGGCTATAAAGGTATTCTTTCATCCTCTTGTTCCGTCAAATTCACAAGAGCCTGTTTTTCTTCCCCTCCTCATTTTCCTTCTCTACCTCCAGCCCTAAAATCTAATGGAATACATTGCATAGATTTTCTCTCTCCGGCTCAGCTGGGATAATAGCTTATTGGCTGTAGATGAAAATCAGTCACTTTACAGTAAATGAGCGCCGCAAAAGACGCTCTTAACACGTGTGGAAGGAAATCAATGAGGCGTGTTAAAGTCTCAGGTGTCTTATATCATCTCCCTGCAGGGGAGAGTCGAGAATTAGGAGACTTGGGGATAAAAACGCTGAAATCCATCGGATGATGTAAAGGTGGCACGATAACACCACGCGTAACGTTTAGTAACCGTAACAAGGAGCGTCATCGCTTAAATTGTTATTGCACGACGCCGAGTAAAGCATGAATTAGATATCAAGGCTGCGCTGAAACAGGGCTAAAATAGGGCTGTCACGGTATCAGATTTTCAACACACGGTTATCATGGCCAAATGAATTCACGGGAACAGCGTTATCACGATTCCTATTAAAATGTAGCAACATAAACAATAATGCTGTAAGTTTATCTTCATTTCGTTAATTTAGTGTTTTCTCCTCCTTTGGCCAATGAGTTCAAAGCACAGGCGAAGGAAGTAGAGAGAGAGTTTGTAACCACTGTGGCTCTTAAGACAAAATATATTAAACGCGTGCAATAGCACCACCTGCTGTGCTGGAGTGTCAACCAGATATTGGCGCAGAATTATTCATGACATTATCACATGCGTAGCACTAACACTGTATCAATAATCATTGTTATTAATATCAGAGTTATTAATATCTACTCCAAAATCATTTTAACAGCAAGGAAACATTTACGAGGAGGTTTGGATTTATACTTTTGCTATGAACACAGCAGAACCATAACACAGAAAATACAGTGTGGAAAAAGCTTTGCTTCAGTTGGAGTTTTTGCTGTTTTGCTATACTAAATCAAGGCCATTCAGAACATCTGCAATCTGCCGCTACAGGCATTATAGGGTTTTTAGCCAATTTTCAGGTAGCCCAGCAACAAATCAAAAAGGCAACATGGAATAACTAATCTTTCCTGGATGAAATATTAATCGCTTCCATTTGTGTCTGAAAAGAGGCACAAATTGTTTCATTCTTAGAAGGAAATATTTGAAGTTGCTGCTCTGGTCCTAATCACAGGCTTTTCTGTTCACTGATTTATACGAAGAAGAAAAGCGATGAGGAATTTGTTCAACTGGACAAAAAGAACTAAAAATGGAACAATAACCAGTCTGATCAAACAGAAGCATTGTGAAACATTGTAACACACTGCGCCTTTTCAAATCACAGATGGTCATTGTTTCGTAATATCATGACATTTCAATAATGTGAGCTGTTGCGTGAGATCTTAAAAACTGTTTTCCTCAAGAACAGATGCGTTCTGAATTTCTGGTTCTAGATCTTCTAGAACCAGAAGTTGTGCTACGAGTATTTCCAAGTTCCAAGAGTCGAAGACAACCAGGCAATATGTCTCTCTCTTCGGCATGTTCGCCATGAGGTACAGAGGGCAATATAAGAGGTACGACATTTTTGTCTTGCAAAAAAACTATCACATGGCTCCAAAGGCTTGGAATACTGCACGAGTTGTACATTTTTTAAGTAAATCATTCACTAAGCTACAATCCAACCATTCGACTAAGGATTCTGCCTAAAGTTCTTGACGCCATTACAGCTACACCGTACAAAATGAGAGCTGCTCAAAACTTCACAGAGACCATGATAAAACTCGTGTCTCTCAGATCTGAAGGGGACAGAAGGCTCGTGAATTCAAAACGCACCTCATCAAGGTGACTGATAGCCAGTCAAGGATAAAATCAGCCTTTTTTACGATGAAACAGCTTTCATAAGTGGCTCTTTCAGATGCAGTTGTCACTCACCATAAGCGTCTGTTTCATTGACGGTCCACCAATGTGGAACAAAGCCTGCAGGCCATTTTGAAACATCTCTACCTCAGATTTAAAGCAATACAGAGAGGGTACATCAAGCAACAACCACCTTTCTTTGTCTTCCTCACACACACACACACACACACACAGAACTCCTCATCAATCTCTATTCATGAGGTCAGTATTACAGCTGTTGTCGCTGCAGAATTCTGCTTTGGGTTTCTTAATATGCATGTTCCATCAGCATTAAAGGCGATTTGCCATGAAAAGAGAGGCAGGAGAGACGGTGTGTGTGGTAGATGAGCATGAACAGGATTTACTGTTGGGGGCGTTCTAAAGGTACAGAGATCATAGAAAAATGCAGGTGTTTTTTTCATTCCATGAACAAACCAAAAGAACAACTGTATCTCATACTGTATGGAATGGTATGTTTTAATGGTTCTGTATTATATAAGCTAGATTTTACCTGGTAACATGTTATCAGTGACTTTAAAAATGAACAAACATCAGCTATGAAGAACATGACAGATTCATGTTTAAAACATTCACCCAATTCCCAAAGGTAAGCTTATAATAATGATTAATAATGTGAGCTGTCGGATCCGATTTCCTAGGAAATGCCAGTTTGGATTAATTTGACTTCAAAGTACGTAAAGATACATGAGTTAAATAATCAAAGCTGTCGACTGAGAGACAGAATTTACGCAGCTTTAATTATAGAACACCTTCTGATTTTCTCATGTGGACACTGTTGAGCATATTAAAGCCATGTGCTTAAATACAACACATGAAAATTACATCTGAGGCTCGATGTTTGCACGCGTGAAACCACCATCACATGTTTCAAAGGTAATGTTTTGAATGTGATTTTTGTGATTGTGGCAGTTGCATTAAAATGAAAAGTAATTAACAAACACTGTAGCTGTTCTAAAATCAAATGTGCTGCTTTGTTGTCTGAACGTTTAACAACTCGCAACTGATCTCAATGGAGTTTGACTTCAACATGTTGCTAAGCTAATAACTAATGTATCACCTCTGAAGGGCTTCAGGGCCAGTTAGCTGCCCATCAGTCTGCCTGCACCCTGTGTGCCAAACCAACTAGTCAGCCACTTATTTAGACCTCTCCCAGTTTAATCAGTTGTGTACAAAGGTTTTAAATTACACAAACCGCATCAAATCCTGCCTCTCCGCAGTCACTAACCACATGCAATCGCACACCAATCGATACAGCTGCCACGCGCAAGTTCAGCAACGACAAACTTCACACAAG
>JAZGTJ010002136.1:17260-45412 GCA_036877575.1 Botia almorhae
AAGAATTGTCATGTTTATCTAAAAATGGGTGGAAGCCACACCCCATTTTGTAGCTCCCTCACATTTTTGGAGTTTTCCACCCTCATTTGCAGATCTCCAGGCTGCACCCTTCTTGCTTTAGGAGCGCTGTTCCAAGGCTGATTGTAAGGTCACAAAGACCTGTTAGTTTTCCACACCGGGGCCTTTGCGTAAGCAGGATTTCCCCCGGGTGCCGTCAATGTAAATATGAAGAGGTAGACACGGATGGGAGAGAAATGTGATCCATCATTTCGTGACAGCACCGAGAGCACTCACATCCCACGGCACTCTCGGGCCTATCCTGCCCGTGTTTTCTTGCTCCCCGTAACTCTCGTGTTTTCCTCCACGGACGTCCTTTGGTTTTTTACAATATTATTGATATCGCTATCTGACACGCAGCCGGCTGCTGAGCGCGGCTGATAAGGAGGCGCACGGACAGCGTCTGAAATTGAATTCTGCCCAAATGTGGCATTGATGAAGTGGTTTTCATACCTTGTGCAATTGTCTCTATCACACGTCCTGTCCACGCTTATTAAAGATGCCCTGTTTACAGCGCCAAAGCCCCGTCATCTCACATTTAAATAACACAATTGGAAAAGCAAATTCACCATTGGGGCTCTTTATCTATGCGATGAGGGAAGCGTTGAAGCCTGTCATAATGAGGCTATGTGTCTTTGCTTAATGCCTTTTAAAGAGCATCTAGCCCTCCTTCTCATTCACTATCTCTCTCCCCTTCCCTCTCTCTCACCCTTAGGCCAGCTTTAATAATAGGATAAAGTTCAGCAAATTGATCCAGTCTCACTGGCTTTGGGGATAAGTCAATAGCACAAGTGCCCTCCTCAGCAGAGAGAGACAGAAAGAGAGACAGTTAGAAAGAGAGGAGGGGGGAGAGAGAGGGATGGAGAGAAAGAGGGCAAAAAAAGAAAGAGGGAGGGAAAGAGAGGGGGAGTGAGAGAGAGAGAGAGGGAGGGAGGGAGAGAAAGAAAGAAAGAAAGAAAGAAAGAGAAAAAGAGAGAGAGAGAGAGAGAGAGAGAGAGAGGGCACAATGGTAGAGAACAACCAGGTGTTGAACTTGAAGATGAGTTGAGTTTGTCAAAAAGTCAGGGAGACGGATGAGGAAGAATCAATTGAGAGTCACGCACTTGTTTTCACACTTCAAGATGTTAAACAGTCTAAAAATGAAGCTCCCTTAAGGTGTTTTAGATAAGAAGGGCCTGTGCGCGTCTGAGAATACTTCAGAAAATAAAACAGTTTAAAGCAATCGTTCGCACAAGAGTGAAATCTCTGTCATTGCTTATTCACCCTCATGTTGTTCCAGACTCTGCATGAGTTTCTTCCACAGAACACAAGAGATGTTTGCTCATATGCATCTGTTTATATTCAAACATACTGCGCGTTAAGACATGTTGCATCAGGTTTGACGTCAGCTATGGAGAATATCATTAGTGTCACGGCAAACAAATAACATGTTCCATGTTAAACATACTAACTGACAGAGATTGTATTTATCATTTGAAAGGCACTGAAATTTGGAAAAAAAGTCCTGGGTTATTGAACACTAAACAAAAATGAAAAATAAAACTTCAAGTTAAACGTACACAAATTTAAAGATCACCGTTTTTAATTTTGGTGAACTTTCCCTTTAGGGCAAATTAAAGAAACTATGAAACATGATTCTAAAAGAAATAAGGAACTAAAAGTAACAACCAACAAAATGGTTTCTACTTGTTGATGACTTAATTATCATACAATGCTATGATAACATCAGCTTGATGTTCTGTAGCGTAAACAATCAGAAAACAACTTTCAAGATGATTTCATCAGAGGAGAATACAGCCTCATGGCTCAGCTGTGTAAATAAATGTCCACTGAGGAGAACAACAAATATCTCCCTTTGAGTTTCTTTTTATCTCTCTCTCTCTCCTGTTCAGTATGCAGGTGAGGATAAAACACAGCCAGACCTTGTGTCTACCTTCAGCCATCTCTAACAGCCTCCTCTGTGATGCGTTTAACAGAAACAAGGCTCTTATATATATACACATATCCCCAGTTTCTCCCTCACTCTGCCAGTCATGCTCCCCTGTGCCCTGAGATCTTTGTTTTTCCGCTTTCTCTAGTTTTAAAAGAGATAAGGGCCAAACACTTTAACACTGTTGTGGGTTTAGATAACAGGCCTGGCTCACACCTGCCTCAGCTTTACTAAAAACTCCACAGAGAGAGCGTCTATGGGTTTATGTGGGGTTAGAATATATAAACACACGAGTTTGACTTGCGAGATACAGCAGAGGTTAAGGTGAATATTCAGCTTATAATTTTAGGTTGCACAAATGTTTCCCTAACATTTCCATTAAGCAATAAGACATTAACAATTTTGTTATTTTTAATATTCTAGGAACGTTTACAACATCCAATTTTTAGACGTTGTATTAACATTATTATTAACATTATAAGAATATAATTGAAACTGTTTTTATTTCTAACTTTTTAAAACGTGTCACTAACAACTTAAGAATAATGTTTTGTAACTCTAAGAAAACTTGAAAGAACATTAGCCAACGTTCTAAGAAAGTTCCCTGTTTTGTGGCAAATTTTTCCTTTGCTGCACTTGATCATTTTCACTGTGTGGAAGGAAGTAGCTTGGAGATTCTTCAACAGAACTGAGAGAACTCAAAGTTTTGGCAGAACTTCAGAGTGAGTACAGGATGATAAATAAGAGTTCGTATTTGAAACTATTCCTTCAAATAGATCCTAATATCCAAACCATCTCTCACAAATCAACAAAAAACAGAACAAAAGGCTCCCTGTGAATGAAGAAGCGGGACAAACTGTAAACAAACTTACGGAACACTGCCCAATGGACCACAAGTACTTCAAAAGTACAGAGGCTTAGCTTGCATGCAATCTACCATGTTAAACAGGAGATCCTAATGGACAGTCCTAATGGCCCATCCTCAGCTCTGCAGGGCCTTCAAATCCTTAAATGTGTACCTGTGCTGCCACTTCACTGTCAGGTGACACTGCATTTGGACTGCTCCACTCCGGTTATTCCCCACTCGAGTGCTTTTTACCCCACAACAAATAATGGAAAATAAGAGCAAATGCAGGAAAAGCACTCAAGCTAAACAACAGGCGGATGGATTAACTTTTTTTATTCATTAGTATTTTCTCTTGGCTTTTATCACTTAGCGCCATGTTCGGCTCACAGCTGGTAACATACGAGCGAAGTCATCCAGGACTTACGGGAAATCATTTTGCTGCACGTAATAAATGTTTAGACGTAGAGAAAAATATACTTGCTTAATTACATCTGAGGAGTTTCATGAAATTATAAAATCAACAAAATACAAAGGGCTTTTTTAAAAGAAAACGTTTGTCGTCTTTTTGTTTGTATACAGTTTTTGTAAAACTATTAAAATGTGTTTACACATGTAAGCAGAAGATGCAATATTAAACATTAGTGAAAAGATAAAACCCGTGTGTATATACCAAAGTATGTTACTGAAGAGATTTATTGTCCATAAAACTCTATCATATGACTTTAGGAGGCTTAAAATACAACACATTAGTTGTATGGACAACTCTCGGTACTTTTTTGTCCCCTCTGGAGCCTAAAAGCTGTTGCACATCATCTGCTTTTGTTGTATGGAAAAGACCAGCTTTGACATGTTCAAATAAAACTCTTTTTGAGTACCACAGAACATTGTATAGGATTAAATAAAATATGACAAAATATTTATTTGGGGGCCTAAATTATTCCTATAAATGTCTGAAATATAAGATAACATTTAATCTTATTTTGCCTTCCGACTTATTTGTATAGAAGGTTTTAAGTCTGTGATATGATTTTTACTGCCTCGTTACTTAAAGGGCCAGCGTTAAATTATCAGGAAATTAAACGTTCTCGGGTCCTTTTTTCTTTCTTTATCGCATTGTGCACATTGACCCGGCAGTCTTTGTCAACATTGTTTATATGTCTTGAAAGGAAACTGCTGCCAAAGCTCCAGAAACTTATTGAGGTGGCAAAACAGCTAGAACAACACCAGAGACGGTCTTACTGCCACTCATCACACAGTTAGAGAACTCTTAAACACACCGCTGTATATAAACGTCAGGTGTTTACAGCTGTATTTTATGACTCCCGCGCACCACAGCTCGACCATTCTTGAGTGTTGGATCCAAAACAAAACAAGAACAAAATAAAACCCTTCAATGTAAATGCATTAAAGATTATGATCTTATCATTCTCATGATTTAGATTTCTCTGACTCCATTTTCATTTCCAAAAAATGTTTTTATTTGCATAAATATGAGATTTGTAGGTTTTAGATTTCCTCTCCGTTTAGTAAACACATTAGATATGAGGGCCTATGATGTCATAATGTGACCTCTGTTCTAGAACTCCAGAGCTTCTAAAGAAGAGCTTCACTGCTCTGTACAGTAACTGCTCTCTCGTTTCTACACTCTGCACCAGAGAAATCAGTTGCTACTCGCAAGCTGACAAGAATTTGAAGAGTTTTTAAGAGTACTCGCCTATTACTCTCATTACACTTATCTTTTATTACATACCTTTTGACTTTTTGTATTTGAGAAAAGTCTTGTGTGAGAGATGAATGTCTTTCATGAACAAACAAAACCTTCCATACAACTGCATCGGGTTGATTGCCCAGGTAAAATTTCATTCAGATTTTACAAATTGTGATAGTTCACGTTTGCATTAGATTTACTGTACTTAAATGTCGACCAGAGAAGTTGAAGCTAATATGGAATTATTTTAAAGATTTGACTTATTGTCCCAATAGGATATAATTAGTAATTAGAGTTTTCTTTTATAGCATGCAACCCTTCTCTGCACACGTACCTAGAAACCAAGTCTGCAACAGCGCCAGTCAATCTTCCCTTGTTTGGCCTCATGACCACTGAGGAACAAGAAACAAGGTTTTCAGATTGTGACACTCCAGTTCCTGACTGCAGTGATGAGGAGAGCTTGGAAGGAGAATTCGATGTTGGACCTCTGGGCCCATGCTCCAATGACCCGAGATACCCAGAGGAATGGATCGGACAGTGGAAAGTGTTTGAGGAGGAAGATGATGAGGACGGCCAGGCTCCTCAGAGGTACTCCCTGCACCTCTTTGAGGTTCATCGATGGGTAGATGTAGAGCTTCCACCGATCTCGAACAAGCAGGAGTTTGAGATCGTCCTGAACGAAGCCAAAGGCAAATTTGGATTTGGATTCACAGGCGTCGCCTATGAATGCAAAAATCCTGTGATCGTTCCTAAGTACGTTGAGTCACCGTCTCCAGCCAGAAGCTCACCAGAGGAACACAGGTGCAATAAGAAGAGAAGAAGAGAAACCGACTCCCCCGACCCAGAAGAAAGACCAAACAAAAGGATGAGGACCTGAAGGTTCCAGGATGTCCTGTATTCTGAACACTGCTTATTATTAAAAGCATTTAAAACATATTAAAAACAACAACAACAACAAAACATTTGATTTGTGTTGTCTTATTTCCCATCTGAATTTCACATTATGATTGTCCGTTCACCCATCCATCCTTTCATTTTATCTGTCTGTCAGGGAGGGTGTTGTAATAACTGCTTGTACTGCTGAACGATACAAACTGAGCTATAACTGAAGCAAATGGCCTTCAGACAGCTTTTGTCTCTCTAACTGACCTATTACTCGGCTCAAATTGTCTTGACAAACTTGTCAATTTTCTATCATCATAACAAGAGGCACTTTGGAAGCCCTTTCAGCGCTAAAACAAAACTCGCGTCTGAATCTGTCAGCGCGGTGAGCACAAAAATCAGCCAAACACCCGCCGAGTGGTCATTTCTGGAGAGAGGCGAAGCAAAATTTGACCTTTATGGTGCACTAACTACCTGAAGCCCAGCCAGCGAGCGGTCAGATTCGATACATCTCAGTAGCCTGCACCCACGTCCTGTTGCCATGAGTGACCTTTTTAAACTAGCACTGTCACCACGCGACAGATTAATCTGAGTAAAACCCAGCGCTCGGGCGTACTCCACCCTGCATGACACAACGCGAGCTGA
The DNA here is from genome assembly GCA_036877575.1 of Botia almorhae. Classification (NCBI taxonomy): domain Eukaryota; kingdom Metazoa; phylum Chordata; class Actinopteri; order Cypriniformes; family Botiidae; genus Botia; species Botia almorhae. The sequence continues at coordinate 23,330 of JAZGTJ010002136.1, forward strand.
CCTTTTCTCTAGGCCTCTCTCTCTCTCTCTCTCTCACATTCTCTTATCTCCCTCGCTTCCATTTCTGTAGCTCAGTCTATTTGTCTTGTCGCCGTGTTTGTTTACTATGATGGCGAGACGCTGTAGAGTGTTACTGTGATTCACTCTTTTGACAGTTTGGTCACCGAAGGAGCGAGATAACATTGATGAGCGCCGCACTGTTTCTGATTGTAATTTCTGATCAAAAAAAAAATTAAACTGCCCCCGTCACTTCACTTAGACTCTTAAAACATGTTACTGACACCTTAACAACTAATAATAAATGGAAAAACAGGGACAGGCAATACAACTAAATACATGTTGATATTTCTCTCAGCCAGGTAAATCTTTACATTTACATGCATGTATTCAAAATGGTATGCACTGCATTCAAACCCAGTGAACAATTTTAAGTTGTAAGAACCTTTCCCTAATGTTTCCATTAAGTTACTAAAATATAAAAAAATGTTGTTTCTAATGTTCTCAGAAAGTTCAGAACATCCAGTTTATGTTATTCAAAATAGTTTTTATTTCGTTTAGAAAACTTAACCGTAAGTTAAGCTGTAACTAAGCATTAAAAACCATTTTGAAACCTAATTTTATATTACCTGCAAAATAAACGTCACACAGGAACTCAATTCACAAATCCATTTTAACAGGCAACATGAGGCATGAGGCAACATTTTCAGTAAGCTTGTTTTGAGAAACTTCTGATTTCTGTAAGTCAGTAAACAGCATCAGTGTCTGGTTTACCTCACTGGCCACTGAGCATCATGGGAACAGGGATTTGACCCATAAAAGAAGGGAGAACTAGAAAAACTCGTATAATAATACGAGTATGAAGCGCTGGTCCTTAAAGAGGAGGAGAATATATCCCACGAGAGGAGCTTAGCCTGGAGAAAGATGGTTTGAAAGTTTCAAAGAGCAACTGTCACTATTTCTCCTCTGCTGCCTAACAGCTTCCCAGAATTCACATACACACACACACAAACAAACAAATCTTCCAGTCTGTATAAATCCACAGAAACACTGGCACCTCGGAAGAAAGCCACATCCAATATTACAGCATCACATTTTGGCTTTGAAAGTCCCGACACTCTGTTTAATTTCTCATGCGATAAATCAGTCAATAAATGAACGGCACCTGTACTCAAACACAGCAGAGCGTGGTGACAGTATGGAAATAGGACACAAGAATCCAGGAAAGTAATCTGGATGAAAGCACAGGCCTCATGAGTTAGTTAGAGTGAAGGCTCCTCTGAGCTTGACCCGCAGGTTAAACAGTAATCAAGCAGAGATGCAGTAATCACACACACAGCACCTGCGAGTGCTGTTGCTTTCCTCACATGCAGCTGCAGACGCCTGCAAACTACATCCCACAATAATGCTTATTTCACTGGATAACTGCTGCTAAAGTGGGTATATATTTGTCTTGAGTACACAAGACAAATATATATAATATGTATATATTGACGTATATATGCATGTACGTCAAATTATTCTACTAACCATAACCCTAACTCTAACCCTAAATTAACTAATAACGCAATATAAGTTGGTTGACATGTAGTTGCAGTTAGTACAGCTTACAGTTAGTAACTATATCAAAAATATCAAGGCAAATATATAATTTATAATATATTAATCATTTATAATCTCACTTCTTGTCAAGGTCTAATTTTGTAAAAAATGATGTGAAAAATATTTAAAAGCCAAAAGAAAAAGTTGTGTGTGTAGAAAACAGTAAATGATAAATACAAAATTAGCCTTAGTAAAAGACACTCACATTTTACCTATAATTGTTTTTGATATGCAAATTACATTTGATGTATCAGAACAAGAACATTGGACATTGTTGGTAGCCAGAGTAGTCTATAGTTTAATCTATATAGTGTCTATAGTTGAAGAACCGACCATATGCGTAATACATGTCTGTGTTTACAACATGTGCACCCTTCAGGGATGATGACCTGCATCATCTCTCTCTCTCTCTCTTTCTCTCTAAGTGCCATCCTCATGTTAGTGCAAGCAGCGCGAGTTAACACTTATCACAGCTCACGTCAGAGAGAAGTCAGGAGAATTGATTGCTATTTAAGACTCAGTGGTATTTTCCTGTGGGTGATCTCTGGCTCTCTCCAGCAGTTCGTTCTGATGCTGCTCTGCTCCAATCAAAAGACAGAACAGAGTCAAGAGCTGATGACATTGAGTGGATGACATGAAGTGAACAAACAGCTATTAGCAATGCTCCATTTCCACATTGAATAATTCTTATGAACCTGTTATTGGTAATGATTTAGTCAAACCGACTATCAAAGTGTAAATCACACGACTGCAGGAGAAAACTTTTCATGTGACCATTTCACATGTTGGATCCATAAACAACACAAACCTTTTTGAAGCATCTGAATAAAACCAAAATGAGTCTAAACTTCATCCAAAACTATTTCAAATAATTTTTCCACTATTGTATAATTAATATGCACAGTTTTTATGATCTCATATTAACTAAAATTTTACACAACTTGTGAAACTACAAGACTACTTGGGCCTAAATTAACAGCCAAAGTGATACAGTGAAAATCTTTATTGAATACAAAATAGTAGTCACAGCTCCTAAAATATACATTTTTGTTATGCACACCTACACACTTGGGTACTTGAATATTAATAGGAGGGTTACAATTTAGGAAACGTAAAGCCCTCCTTTTGACCGCCACCTGAAAGCAAGGACTCTTTGTAAATTTGAGCCATAAATGAACATTTATGTACTTTGTCAAACACCTTATATTTATATGACGATATGAGATATATTGATATAAACGTCCAGCTCTCCTACGATTGGCCGATCAGTAATAAAACACAGCTTCAATGCTAATATAAAGCACAATTTATGCATGTAATTAATCACACACTCACTGCGAGTCTCCCGCCGCCCCCCGAGGCATTAAATCAAAGATGGCAGACACAAGCCTCACAGTGCACAGTGGGCTCCCAGAATCACAGGCGAATACTGCAGGCCGCTGTACAACATATGGGTAAACTAAAAGATTTGATTGAGATCAGCTAATTAATGAGCACCAGACAGCCCATTGTTCATCGCTTGTGTCTGGAAGCCGTACCATCTGTCTTCAACACACAGCCCAGAAGAAAATGACTTTATTAAACGACAGCTGAATGATACTTCCTGACACGTCCTCAAAGTCATTTCATCAGCGCGCACACGCGGGTTACATGCAGCGTAAGATGTTAATGCCTCTCATATGCGTGTGTGCTGTGTGCATGAGACCAGTGTCACACGATTGGTTCTGTCTGAAGTGGTGTTAATTAGTTACACTATAAACCCATTAAAGAAACACACACACAGATATATATGTGACACTTTCCATTAGCTTTTGTTTATATACTGAGCTAATGATATTTTAAGTCATGGTATGTTCTCACGATACAGAAAACATCAGTTTTGTCTACATTGTAAATATAGTTTTGCTCCTTTACCATTGCTGAAAGAAAACACACACACACACACACAAACATCTCACACACGCAGCTTTTCTACACAACTAACAGTGTTTACTTGTCAGCAGGAATACACACTGCGCCCAAAACTTTGTTCGACTGAATTTGCAAGCTTATCAAAAGTTATGAATATGATATTTTGCCCCGTTAAACAAATTTGGCCATTAACAAAACCACGCTCATAATCTGTCCATTGCTAACGCTCATGCAGTAATTAAAATAACAAATCGGCCAATATACCGGCTAATTTAAAATTGCGAGGCATTATTCCATTGGGTTGTTTAAAATATCACAATGGACTTTCCAGCAATGAATAGAGCACTTTAAAGTACGACGAGAAGGAATGCATTAATGAGTCTGCCCCGCTCCCTCACGCACACAGAGTTTGTTAGGTGCAATTAAATGTGCAAAACAGCTCAATCCATCAAATGTTTTTTTCCTGATTATTATCCATTATTCCCCTCCCAGAAATAGGGGAACTGTAATGGCACTTTGCAGTAATGTAACGTCCAATAATTCCTGCTTTTTCTGTTGGCTGTATCAATAGACGTTGTAATTGGCATTTTACTCATAGCTGATTGATTAAAACATAAAGTAACAAGAAAGGAACAATTATGTCAAAGAGACAGATGGGTGCACTCCGCGGCCCGACTCGGATTCCACTGATTTCTGGGAATCGATTCCGCCTCTTCCCTTGCTGGGTGACAATCCAGCCTATAACTCACTTCCAGCCTCTTAGGGAGCAGGAGAGTGTGTGTGTGTGTGTGTGTCTGTTTACATGACCATATATTGAGGACAAATTTCTACCCAAATGCCAGCAAAACCTTCAAAATCTGAGCAAATCTTCCTTTTGGGGACGTCCTCATTTGTACAAATGCTATAAAGTAAATAAAGTTTATAAAAATAGTAAAAATACAGAAGGTTTTTTGTTAGCGTGAGAGATAGAGTGTGGGTTTAAGTCTGGGTTCGATATTGCATTGTGTAAGTCTGGGCTCTGGGTGGAACAAGAATCCGGTGTAACACAGTGTCTGGTCTGCTGCATGGGCTGGTAGTGTTAATGGTGTGACGGAGGAGCTGTCCGGGGTGCTGAATTAGCTCTATTTGGGTGAGAGAATCCCTGCAGTAAAAAGGAATTTACTGGCCTGCTGTGTAATGCAGACGAGGACTAGAAGGAAATGGATCATGAGGGGAAAATGGGGCAATCTTAAAATGCATTTGAAATGCCTTACAACACACGTGAATCTTTCTCTACTGCAAACTGAAGCAGGAAATGACTGACACATTGCCGTGTTGTGTATTTGTATGATCCCACTCCACTTATAGGCTAATAAACAGCAATAAACTCATTTTAATTTAAATTGTACACAAGGCAATAATCATAAATGCAATTTCGAGGGATCGTTTACGCCACACAGTACGGGACAATTCAAATGCTAAAGTGTAATAGGCAGGGTTAAGGGTCTGTTTAAATCCACAGCCTCAGTATTCATACTAATAATGGTGATGCTTGCCTTAGCAAGCACGACTAATAATAAAAATAATTTCCTGCTTGTTGAAATTAATGCAGGCATAAACAATACTTGAGAGGCATGTGTCACAAACAAAACAGAAAAGGAAAACATGTCCTTCAAAGAGACTGAGCAATTTTTCATACTAAATCGATCGGCTTTCAACTAAAAAGCAGCAGGTCGGATCAAAGAAATGTCATTTTCGTTTCTTTAAAAATAAGCAGGGCAATAATTTCTGCTCCTCCCCTGCGCCTTGATCTAAAGGCTACCATAAAGCAAACCTGTCCACCAATCAGATACATTTGATTAGGAGACCCTTTCTGGTTTACAGCCCCGCCTAAGTTAAAAGCAATGGAAGATAAAGTCAATGCCATTGGGGTGCGCGGAGAGAGAACAGAGACTTTAGAAACACAGTCTATGCCGGAGGGAGAAAACATGAGAGGTCTGCCATTAACGACACAGTCAATAAAGCAATAAAACCAATAACAAGGTCAAAGCCGCACCAGAGCGCATGATCCAGCCGACCGGCCGGACCGCCCCGTGGCCACTGATAAGCAAACGACGGTCTGTTTCTGCCTCAGCCATCAATAAGAGCTTGATGGATTCCGTGTGGCTCTGAACACTCAATACAAGCGCAGGGCAGCGTAATAAATAAGAGACCCGTCAGAACGAAAGCTCTGGACGCTGATGCAATTACAGAGTCGTCCAGTTAAACCTCCAGCAATTAACATGCCACTGGAGCCAATGATGCATGGTTCACGTCTGCCGAATCAAACTCAATAAACTTAATTAAACAGCTCAGAAACGGTGTCCGCGCACAAGACTGAACAGGAGGGGGAACCGTGAGGCCGGGGGCTGAATCTCATGTCCGGCCTGCAAATGACTCCCAAAATTATGGAAGTACAGAACGGCTCGCTTTTCTAATTAACTTCCAGCAAACCAAATCAACTCTCATCACATTCTATACATGCGTAATTAGTTTTCTTTTTTGTATTCATATGTTCAATACAAATTAAGTGGAAAGCGCACTCTGAAAATACTTACCGTGGCCCTCAAAGGCATTTGGACGTATTTCGTGTAGAAATATCTTTGCATTTGCAAAAAATGCTTTGGTATATTCGGGGAAATATTTTGAAAAGATTAAAAATTGCACAAGTAGAGTTTTCAAGCTGAGCATTTATAACATTTTAGGCTTTGAAATTGCAATTGTATGCAAGTCCTGTTCAAAACCAAAACAAAAAGGTCTTGTTTGCTTAAAAAAATAAACAGACGGAGCCACTGTGTGCAGAATCTTTCTCTGTCTTTGAGCTAAAAATATTTCCTACAACAAAGCTCACATCAGCTTTCCTAAATTAAAGCATGCGATAAAACTTTGAGCACCGGGTAACTAGAGTTAATACAGAACTGAATTATACTTTGGTGCAAAGATTAATAAACATATGCTAGGATGCAGTATGTGGACTTTTTAAAATTTGTCTTTGAGTTCTTAAAACGTTTGTCACTTTGTAACTTCTGAAAGCTGCGGCGTACCAGATTTACGGCAGCATACCGCAAAAAAACAGCACGCCTCCGAAACCGCTACTGGGTAAAGTGTTATTACCGTTTTCTTATTTATAAAGTAATGTGAATTCATCACTACCGCCTTGAGTCTCGTTATAATGTCTGATTATTATGCCAAAGCCAAATGTTGAAATTATTCTTCAGAAATGCTTATAAAACTGAACTGTCATTGTAAAATCAACACCTGTTTTACCGAGAAACAATAAATCAGGCCGGCATATAATAAAACACAACCTGTCTGAACAATTCGGCTATGCTGGGATTGTTTTATTGACAGCAGTGTAATGAACTCATGCAGTTTGTCTTACTTTCCTGGAAACAGGTGTTTGATTTTGTAAAGACAGTTCATCTCTAAACGGCTTGGATCAACGTCATTCATTCGGCGCGTATTTCACATTCTCTTCATTACCACGGCTGTACACCTTCAATACAGTCATTGCTCATCCAGATTCAATCACCCTTCGGCGCAGTATGAAATGAAGCACATTCGGTCTCTCGTGAGAGTTCTACAGCTTTTGACTTTGTAAAGGACAGAGACTACAATAGGTTTTGTGCCGTCACGATTATCGAGAACGAAAGCTTRAAMGAGAACGTATCAAAATGCGTCAATGTCAAAGGCAGACAAAATGTCTTTCATTCATGAGTTCTGCACTATACAGGGCTAAAAATCATATATAACCAACGATTATAGAATGAACCAGATATCGCGGTTCTGTTACGATGAATGGGGCAAACCGTGTCGCTCAGTTTGGTCACTCTGGCAAAGGAAGCCCCGCCTACTATTTTAAAGAGCCAATCGTCAATTAGTAAACAGTAACATTCTCAGGGGGAGGGGCTCTGTAAAGATGCATGTTTGAACATGCGGATTGACTTTAAAAGCACCAGCGCTTTGATTATTTTGTAAATGTGTCATTTACTGTAAGACTGTAGCTGAACAAGTACCCAGCAACAGTTCCCAGAACATTGGCTAACGTTCTCTAAAAGTTCTTTAGGACATTGCTGCAGTAACATTAGTAGAACATTTTTGTAACATTGTATGTCATATTAAAATGTTATTTCTATGTAGTTAGTGAAACGTTTTAAAAACATTACAAAACAAAACAACTGTTTGAATATGTTCTTCTGAACTAAGCAATAACGTTAATGTAATGTCTAAAAACTGGAGGTTTTAGAATGTTTCTAGAACTTTCAAAATACAATTTAACATTTTTAAATGTTAGAAAAACGTTCTTACAACCATAAAATTGTTAGCTGGATAGACACTCAACGATGAACTCGTTTGTTCATTGTAGACTTCACATACTGTAGATAGCCGGCATTTGTCAAAAGATGTTTGATTTGTATTGCTTACACAATTTTTAGTCAACAAAGCAAGATTAATATGCAATGTACAGAAACCCACACAAGTGATCTTCCAATCATAAAACACAAGATGTCTTCAGTCACAGGGGTCACTTCAGACAACAAAGCCAAACAATTCTGTCACAGCATGTTTAATCACTGCTGTAAGTGCCGCACTTAATAACAAAGGGCGCATCTCTAACCAAAACAGTGTTTTAAATGGTTGTCATGGTGACCGTCTCCTCTACACTACAGTGTTAAATCCACAGATGCTTTATTTTCTGCTCTGTGAAAGACAAAGGCCACAGGAGCTTCGTCTTTGTCTCAATACTCTGAGCTCCCTGGAGGTCAAAGCTAAATGAAGAAAACACCATCACAGTGTCCCTCTGTGTCCTGAGAGACACGACTGATGATCTCTGGCTCCTCAGTCACCTGGAGAGGAACCTCCTGAGGTACCTCCTACTAAACCTTCATAGTGACCAATAAAAACTGAGAACTGCGGGCTGATATTTTAAACATGTTAAAATGAGGTTTAAATGCCATCAATGCATCTACAGTAAAACCCTCTCTCATTCTTTAATTAGGATTCTGGGTAGATGGTCTTACATGATGTCTTCTGATCTGTTGCCTCTCTTGCCCTAAGATTGAAAGGGATAGTTCATGCAAAAATGATCATTTCCATCATTTACTCAACCTCATGTCATTCCAAACCTATATGACACAAAAGATATTTTGAGAAATGTCTCTGTGGTTTTGTGTCCACACAACAGAAGTCAGTGGGTGCCATTGGTGTTTGGTTACCGACATGCTTCAAAACATCTTTTGTGTTCCCCAGAAGCAAAAAAGTCATACAGGTTTGAAAAGACATGAAGTTGAGTAAAGGATGGAATCATTTTCATTTTTTGAACTATCCCTTTAAATTTTGGGCAAGTGGCAACAGAGTAAAAGACATCATGTAAGACCATCTAGCATCCTAATTAAAAGAATAAGACAGAGTTTTACTGTAGATGTATTGACGGTATCTGTTAGAAGTAGAGTCAATAAACAGAAGATCCCTCTTCAGTGTATGTCTTTCATGTGAAACCGTGTGTGGCAGCAGGATAAAGTCTTCAAAGCAGAAAACTATATCTGCTGATGGACTGAGCTGTGGTTGAACTGACACTAGCACAGAACAGTCTTCTGAGGTAACTGCACCTCTCAATCACAATAACTCCCTGAAATTGCCAAAGGATCGCTCAAAGAAATATAGCCATAGATTTCCACCATGCGTGACAGAGGAGACATACTCACTAAGAACATATATTCCTCTCCTACAGCACCAATGTTAGTGTACTGCACTAAGGCCAAGATCACGGGTTCAAATCTTAGGGAATGTACTTGATAAAATGTATCGCTTGATTGTATTGTAAGTTGCGTTAAATACAAGCATCTGCCAAACGTAAATTCAACTAACCAGGAATGTTCTCAGAACGCTGGCTAACGGTCTCTGAGAGTTCTGTCATCAAAAAACGTTCTCGCAGTAACGTTCGTAAAATCATGTCAGAAACGTTATTCTTAAGATGTCAGTGGAACATTTTAAAAACATTACAGAATTTAACATTTTGAAAAGCATTACTATAACCAAGCAATAACCTTACTAAAATTTCTAAAAACTGGACATTCCTAGAGCTCAAAATGACATTAACGTTTTTGTTAGTTAGTGGAAATGTTTGAGAATAAATCTTTTAATACATTGTATAATCTCAGCAACAAACAAATACTGGTCTCTCCTGCCAAAATGTACATTTCAAAAGTGAGAACAAGTGAGATACAGGTGTTTCATGACACTTCAAAGAAAGGTAAACGCTACAAAACAAACTATCAAACAATAACCCCATTAAGAAAATAAGAAGAGCATGTGACAGTTTGTCTGAGGTGTAAAACAGAGATTGCTTATACATATGAAGTGTTTCTGTCTCTCTCCATGAGCTAAAACAATCACAACAGGTATTTATTACTACCCTGCCCCACGAAAATTAATTCACAACATAAAGTTTGTGTAAAGAAACAGAACAGTAAAATCTCTTGTCATCTAAACTTTAAATTCGAGGTACATTCATATGTAAACAAACATTTTTCGCTTGTTTGTTTTCTGTCAAAACACAGCGGGAGAGAAAATGGGAAAATTACATTTTCTTCAGGAACAATATGCAGATTCATAAAATGGATATTTCATCATAACAAAAAGGTAAATATTGCAGAAAAATATGGTTTGGACCATAATGAATGATAATACCCCATGCAGCAATGTGCACCGAATGAATAAATACCAGTTTCAATCTATACCAACTCGTTTATTATCCAGAATTCTGCCAATGACTGATATTCCTGTTCTAGGAAAGGAAGAAACCGGCGACACTAGCTCAGAGAAGAGCCACTCCAGCAGAGAGCAGATCTACCATCTGTAGTATGTGAAAGAGCCCACCAACTCCCTCTTCTCCTTTACTGCCCAATAGTTATAATCAAACTCTCTCTAAACTTATTACAGCATGATTTCATTTTGAACACCAAAATGATCTAAACACCAACTCTCACATTCCAGATGAAAGCAAACAATGTATCCCTTTCACAAAACATCCACATAACTCACAGACACACACACATGTTTGTACAGTTATCTTTGTGAGGACAGTCATTGACACAACTAACTGCCTGACCTTAACCCTTACCCTAAACCTAACCTTAACCTAATTCCAACCTTTAAAGGGCTGCCAGAAAGTGAGAGCAGACCAAAATGTCCTCACTTTACTCTCTTTGCCCTCACTCTGATGGTCTAACTGGTCCTCACAAAGATGTACAAGTACACACACACACACAATCACAGGGAAACTTGCACAAACACCATGAGATGCTGACAGAGGGGGAATCTACTTCTGACTGATTAGTCTCGCCCTGCGGGGGACACAAGATCAAACACAAATTTGTCACAGAACAAATGAAGGAGAAATATAAATCCACAGGCGGCGGCCGCGGTCTCCCAGCTGAGTGATGCAAGAGTGCGGCCGCAGGCGACACATCGCAGTCTAGTGCAGACATCCATCACGCTCATCACCCTCGCATCTCATTAAACACTCATGTTAAGATGTAAAGACAAATTATTTACAGCCAGACGCCAACAGACACCCACTCAGAAACACTCAGAACTCATGCAACACAAAACAAAGTTCGCGCAGAAGTTTCAAAGCAGCACACCAGCCTGAGATAAGCCAGCGCGGAGCTGCTAAGCACGGGTAATGTTGATAAAGACCCTCCCGGCACACCAGTGGCATGATTCAGGAATCGCAAAGACTCAGCATCCTACCGGTTGAAGTCGTCTCGGCTTCAGTTCTGTGAGTACGGAGACGTACAGCAGAGTGAAACTCCTGTATTCTGTCTGGATTTCACTCTCTCCGTCTCGGACTGCGCAGTGGCAGGCGGTCTAGCCCAGCCCAGCGAGAAGCTTCAGTTCTGTGCAGTTCAGTGTGGGACGGCTCGACTCAGAGCAGCAGAGGAGTCTGACCACTGAGCTGAGAACAGTGCCACCCACACCTCACATTCATCAATGCTGCAGTTTGTCTCACCTTGCCTCATGGTTTTACTGCCACGGTTAGATAAGATATGTGCATGTGTGTGAGACTGGCTGGGCTTAATTAAAGCTGCAGTCCATAATTTATTCAAGGACAAACACTTTTCACAAACAAAAACTTTCACCTATCACAGTAGTATCTATGACTGAATGGCTTACTTAAACTATCACAGATTAAGTAAGCCATTCAGAGGTTGATTTTCCCAAGAAATGTAAACGTTGTGTTACGCTTTGACAAAACAGCCCTGTTTGTTTGGAGCGTCCAGGGTTGCCAGGTCTGCTTACAAAATCAGCCCAATGGACAATCAAAACTAGCCCAAAACTAGCCCAATAGCTATAGCCCAAACACCAAAACTCAAAATATGCCCCTCCCAGTCACCATGATGCATTACACACGATTTGATATTGATAACCAATGTATAGTAGTACAGAGTAGAGTAAAATATTTCAGTACTAGCATTTACAGCAGTCAAATAATAGTTATGAAATGTGCCAAACGTTTGACCTGCGAAAAATAAAACAACCCGTGGCAACAGCTTAACAAAAGCCCATTTCTGTGGGAAAACCACAGATTTGGCAACACTGGAGCATCCCAACCAAACAATAATAGCTCAACCAATGGCGTGAGTTTCTGTCAGTTTTTGAAACCAGTGGAAAATCAGGAGATCAGATTTTTAGGATTGTCTGAAAACTATTCTTATTTTTGCAATTGGTGCTGCTCAAATGACACATTTCAGCTATAACTAGCAGTTTGAATGGAAGGGTGAGTTTATACCACAAAAAGAACATTCTGTCATCATTTACTCACCCTCATGTCATTCGAACAGCATATAGAACATTCTCCTTTCTAGACAGATCTAAAGCCCTTATGAAAACAACATGAGGGCGCGCAAATGAGGACGGAATTTAAATTTTTTGGTGAACCGTCTGTAACACCAAGGCATCTGCTTTCAGAGTTGCGTGTGAAACTACAGACCAAATTGGAAGAGTAGAACGAACTAGTTAAGACACTGTAAAAAAGTAAACGAGAGAACGAGACATCATTATAACGATAGGTGCAATGCCTTCCCAGTACCCCCACTGAGACTTATTGGCAGCTCTATTTTGACTTCTCTCTCTCTCTCACTCGCTTTCTCTCCTCATTCCATGTGATTCCCTATCTTTGTCTTCCTCTCCTGAGGAGGGAAAGTGTTTCAGATTAAGTTCCTCTCATCCTCACAAGCAAAGTCCTCACATCTTCACTCACGTACACCTACTGTGAGAACAGTCTACCATTACTGGTTCACCTCATCTCTCAGGAACTCCAGATGTACCCAGATGCTACCGCTCACACAGGTATGCTAATCCACAGCAATTTCCCTCCGTTTCATCGCATTTATTATTACCCCAGAGACTTCGAAGTTCTCTTAACGCGACGCAGTTGAGGGCGGGAAAAAATAGTAAATGCGGTTTTAGTATCTGTAGTGAATAAACCGTGACAGAACATCAGTCTATCATCCATAACGATTTTGATCTGGAGGTCTGGGTTAGACTGTGGCTGGTTCCTTCACAGAAAGCTGAATTTCAAGGCCTCTGTAAAATGTCAGCTGGGCCCTGGACCTTTAGTGGTTATGATATCTTGAGGGACACTCTGGGCTAAAGGTAACCAGGGTTGGCACACAGTAATAAGGAGTACCAGTGTCTGCTCTCTCTTTTGTGAACTCTCTTTTGTGGAGATCCACCTTCAAGCAGATTGTTCATATAGCGTCAGGCCTTTTAAAAAAGACAGAGAGAGAAACACACAAAGGGTTTACCATCACAAGACCAAGACAGGAGACCTAAAACCTTCTCATAATAGGGCAAGTCTACCTGACAATGACTTTATATTGAGTGCTTTGTATTACTGAGCATGGTGCAGACTGAGGAAAGCATCCTTTAATCATAGGGCCCCTACCGTCCTTCCCTGATGACGACCCTACCTGTAACTAAATGACACAGAATCCTGTTTTCTTAAAGATAAAGTCTTTGTAGTTGGGACAGGAAATCATTTGGAAAGATACAGCAGAGAAAGGTTAGGATACCAGACTACTCGGCTAACACTTTAGGTTACAAGAATGTTTTTCCTAAAGTTTCCATTAAGTATGAAAATGTTAAAAATGTTATTTAAAAAAGTATAGAAATGTTTTAAGCATCCATTGTACATTGTATTAACATTATTGCTTGCTTTAAATAATGTTATTCAAACTTTTTAAATTCTGTAACGTTTTCAAAACGTTCCACCAACAACTTAAGAACGACTTTTTTAATATATGTGAACTAGAACGTTAAAAAGGTTCTACCAATAAAAACTCTGACAGAACTTTTGGAGAATGTTAGCCAACGTTCCCCATTAGCGGGTTATTGACTCAACGATTAACTAATCGTTTAATTAAGACTAGAGAGTTTAGCTACACTTATTTTAGAGGTTTTTAAACGCAGTATTTTCAGCCGTCGTGCTTTAAAGGTGATAAATTAAGAGACATAACTTCTGTGAGAGGGTTTTAGCACGCGAACTGTCAGCACACTAAAACCCTCTCGGAGATGCAGTGTCTCTAAATTCATCCCCTTTACAGCACCACCAGCACAGCCATCAAAACACCATTTCCCCAACAGATTCAGCACCTCCAACAATATATTTCAAGACAATTACTGTCAGACTTCAAATTGCCTGCTGTAAGCAACGTTCCTGTTATAACGCATTATCCTCAGGTCTTGTTTTTGTGTAAGGGTGATGATAGTGTTGCACAATAAGAGGTTATGTTTATTAAGATTCATTTATTTGCTGAATATCTGTCAATTATATTACCGAAGGGCTGCGTGTAGCATCCATAAATGACAAACAGACATGTTTGACCACCAGACACCAATCAGACATCACCCTAAACTGGCCTAATCATACAGGGGTTCCTCAACTAGATGACCAGCTAGTTAACACACAGAGATAGTAATTTTAGGACACAACACCGTCCACATTCAAACCAGTATCTCTTGCATTAAACAACACCACCTCTGGAGCAAAAGTGCTAACAGACAACAGAGTATGTGAATGAATGAGAACGATAATGTTTTCGGCAAGTCTGCGGCATAAAGCAGCTTGCAGGGTTTCTGCGGCTCAACTGCAAGAGGCACTAACAATTCCCATTTAATGCACGTACTTAACTTATACAATATAAAACCGCTGTGGATACAAGCATCTGCCAAATGCACACATGCAAATGCAGAAGCATATAGAGTCAGTAAGAGAAATGGCTTTGGTGGAGGGAATATATACTCTAACGCAAGTTAAAATGGTCAGTGTTTTTTTAGTTCAGGCTGTGACCTACAGGAAGTCTACAGGAAGTGCCTAGAGTCCACGGTCCCCAGACTGTACACAACCTTCAGATGGAACATTCAAAACAGCTCTGTGTTATAAAGCATCTATATTTATTCCACTGCCTGGGCTGTAATTCTTTTTACATTCTCACCTCATCCAAGCACTATTTTCTGTAATATAACACAACACAGAATGCCCGACACCAAAACAAACTCACTATTCTAACGCCAATGTATATATAAAAATGAAGAAGACCCATCCTGAACTTTTAAGCACACCCAGAAGAGCCGAGCCACTCTGTTCTACAACTCTGAGGTGTGTTATTGCTTTTTCAAAGTCATCTAGTCATGTATTCAGAGCATATATATTCACATTAATTGAAACGTTCCTCGGTTCCTGCTGTTCTAAATTAACTCTTGAAGTAAGCAACTCAGCGGCTGCCCCAAAGGATTATGGGAATGGATAGGTAATTTAAGACCACACCTCCAGAGGAGTGTTACCCACCGATATAACGTCTCTTAAAATGAAGAGGACTAAAGGGCTGACAATTCACGCCCCGAGATCTCATTTGAAGTTCCATGAAGATGTTGAGAGATTTCTTTAAAAGTCACGCGGGATGGCCGAACATCAGAATTAACTTCGTTTATACGGCCTCCTAGCCATCTTAAAGTTCTCAGCCTAATAACTCCGTACGCATTTCTCGGAAGGCCTCTTTCCGCAGCAATAACCATCCATAATGTCATCTCGCAGACCAGAAGTCCGGGTCGTTTGTTTACGGGAACATATGTCACAGTGTCGCAGGGTAGAAAATGTAAAATCATGCACTGAACTCGCTCGTTAAATCTATACCTGCAGGATCGCCATAAAACCAGTCTCGTGAAGCGTAAATAGTTTAGACATAATAATGGTTTACAACAGAAACACAAGTCTCTCGCTGACGCACTGGTTTCAAAGACAGCACGTGCAAAGTGTGCAGATTTATTCCCCGTTTCCCTCCGAGTGAAAGTCCTGGTGTATTTGTGAGAAGGTCACTATGAGCTCAAGCATTACAAATGTAGACTGAGAGACGAGACGTGTGAATTAAAAGATCTGAGGTAAATGAGAATGTAAGATTTATGGGGACTAAAGGGAATTCATTTCTTTTTAATATCTCTGAATGGCTCAGGTCAAGGCCTTGAACAGTTTAAAGCAGAAATGGAGCCCCTCCGCTGGTTAACATCGCCGCGTGACAAGATTCAATCACAGAATCATATATTTAAGGATGGCTTCCAGTGACGGAAGACTCTATTTATGAATCGAGCAATTAGAGCAATTATGACTTGGAGATCATTAGCGAAACACTGGCAAATGTCCATTCATTTATTACAGAGATCAGTGTAACAAAACACATCATAGAAAAATTAATAATCTGAGCACAAGCGCCACCAACGCCTTTGTGTACATGTGCCAAGCAGCATCTTTTCTGAGTGTATTCTTTTACAGACACCACGTGCCCAGCTCAAAGGGAATGTTCTCAGAACGTTGGCTGACATTCTCTTAAGGTTTTCTCAACGTTATCAAAAACGCTCTTGCAGTAACATTAGGAGATTTTCTTTTACGTTACATCATATCAATAACATTACATTAAGTTGTTAATGAAATGTTTTAAAAACATTACAAAATGAAAAAAATGTTTAAGCAATAACACTTATACTAAAAAATATATCTAAAAAACTGAATGTTTTAAACATTCCTTAAATGTTCGAAGTAATGGCTTTGTTACTTAATGGAAACGTTACAGTAACGTTCTTACAACCTAAAACTGTTACCTTGGTATTGGCACAGGTTTTTAAAAAAGGGGCAGTGTGAAAGACACGGCTTCAAAGACATCAGTTGTGGGTAATTATAATTTAATTACTACGTTTAAATTCTGCCCCAAAAAATATTTGGGGGCAGTTTCTACTACGCAGCTTCGTGTGACTAATTGCGGAAAGATCGGACGGCCAGACAGCTTTACGCATGAGCCCGCCTGCCCTTGTTTATGGTCAAAGGATGACATCATTAGCTTTATTTAGATCAATTTCACACCGTCTGTCTGATTAATGAGGCGCAATTAAACCTGGAAAGGTTCGAAATCCAACCATAAATTACTAACGATGGGTGGAGGGGAAAGAGTTTAACTCTTTAACTAGAAGAAATGCACATCGTACTTTTCCACAGCTACAAAAGTTGCTGAAGTCCACAGGCACTGAAATATTAAAGTGATGTAGGTGTGAAATTTAAGGCACAACATTTTTTTTATAGGAGTATTCCTACAAAGCACCTTTTTTCCCTGAGCAAAAAATAAACCATGGAGCAGGAGTGCAGCACATAAGTTCTTTAAAGTTTATCTCATAATCCACCTCTAGTTGCAAATATTAAACTTTCAGCAATGTGAGTCACACAGCATTATGACAATATCTTTAAATGTAGCATCTGCGCCCGCTCTCGGTCCAAGCTCCAAAACAATCTCTCTGTGTAATACACAGACTCCAAAATGAATAATCCGACATTAGAAACAGAGCTTACACTTAAACTAAAGCAGCTCTTGTTCATTTATTTAGTAATTTACAGGTCCCAGCGGAGTAAGAACGTGCAACAAAAACTTCAAATGGAAACACAGCTAGACATCCACCTTCCTAACAAAACTGTCCTGGTTTTCTATTTTTATTTTAACTGTCTAGCAAATTACATGACAATGGCTGCCAAGTGAAGAATGCATTAGAAATTATATTGCTCTCTAAAAAGCCAATTTAGCGGAGCTGAAATTGTAGAAACTTTGAGAATAAAGAGTTCAATTCAGAAGCTTATAGTGCAGAGAACAGCCGAGAACAAACGATAAAGATACAACTTTAATCTTTAAATTTACCCTCAATTCATTTGTGTTCTTACAATGCAAATGTACATATAGATTAAATGTACATGACGCTCTTAAAAATGAAGGTGCTAAACAGAATCTGTTGTGCAACAGTAAGTATTCGTAAATGTTAAAGGTTTCTTATGGAACCATATAGCCCAACAAAGAACCTTTAAAACCATTATTTTTGAGAGTATAGAATATGAACAATTATATATATATATACATACATATATATATATATATATATATAAGTGCTCCACAATTCAAGACACCTTTAAAACATCTACTTTTTATATACAAAACTGCAATCTGTTTTATCTGTATTTAAACAGGACAACCACTGCTGTGGCCAAATCCTGAATTTATATAGTACACTGGTGTTAAAATCATTTGTCTGTTTCCTATAGCTGCATCTGCTGTATATCAGAGGACCATATAAACAACAACAACCAGGTTTCAACACTGAATATACCAAACACAGACACTGCAATCACTGTGTTTGCTTCCTTTTAACCACAGTCTCGGGAGAGAGTTTTATCTGTACATAAATCCCACTGTTCTGTCACTGTATCGCCGACCACAGAGACAGCGTTTGTTCCATGCAGGTATCCAGTAATCTCTCCATTGTTCTACCCGCCTTCCTGTTTCCCTCACATTTGATCAAGTCCTCACGGAGTGCTTTACCTCACAAATGAAGCATCTGCAATGCTGCGCCACTGTCACCCCCCCCTAAAAATTACCCACATCTACCCATCCGTCCATCCATCCACAAATGACACCCCACGCAACAGTTCCTCTTTTTTGGACACCCCTTCATTTCTAAGCACTTTTGGCAATTTTCTTTGGCAAATTGGCAGGTCTGAATAGCTGAAAGAGCAGCGTGAGGTGGACGGGTCTGCGGGAGGGGGTCGTCTTCCACACAAACATTATTGTCATCCCGCTCATTTTTCTTTCAGCGCGCTATTGTCAGGAAGTAAACAAGATATCATTCCACCCCCACCTGCTGACTTTTGACCGCGGAAAGGCAAGAAATAAAGCGAGAGAAACAAATATACGACAGCCATCCGAGATGGCGTCGTCTAATCCTAATGTACGACACACTTCCTTGTTGCTTTGAGTCATATATCTCTCAGCCCACCAATCAGATCACCTGCCCCGTGCATTCAGACCACCTCTGCAGTGTACGGCAGTGACCGCGGCCTGACAAAGCATGTTGTCAGAAGATAACTACATTACCCAAACTTTCATTTCATTCACCCCGGGAGCTCCATCATGCACAGATGTCTCTCTGTACCTCACACAGCAGTCTTTTTCCATTCTATATTCATCCGACTCTGCTGTAAAACATGATGAAACAAAACTTGACATCTTTAGCGAGGAATCTACATTGGTGCCCCAGGAAGGATCCGCTCACCTTTGCCACAGAGATTTGATGAGGTAACCAATCTGCAAAGGGCTGCCAAAACAAACTTCCATCATCATCAGGTTGATGCAAAAAAGAGGCTGTTTCTCCATCACAATGCATCGTCAGCACAACAACCCAGCTTCAACTTTAGGTTGCAAGAACGTTTCCATAACATTTCCATTAAGTTTCCATTCATATATTATTTTCGACGTTCTAGGCTCGTTCATTTCTGAAATGTCCCGTCTTTTTAGACATTGTGTTAGCGTGTTGTGTAGCTTGGTTGTAAGAACGTTATTCCAACAACCAAAACCAACTTTTGGTTTAAATATTAAAACCAAAATGTTTTTAAATATATGATATATACCGTTTAGAAAACATGCTACTAATGTTACCTTAAGAAGCCAAAGGTCTAAGAACATTCTCTGTTAGCTGGGAAGTTACATCAGCCCAAGAACAATGCCCAACTGCTTCTCAATGGTACAGATGCTGCAGCAATTACAAAGAAAGCGATCCAATTTGGCGGTCTGTCCTACAATAAAGAGATCGTAAAGGAAGTGAGGTACGGTTCTGTTGTGCAGCTTCAGTTAACAGCCAGAGCCACGGGTAGACTTAACAGAGGGACTGACGAGACACTCTCTTTCAGTCTAGTTCTCGTTCAGCCTGAAGTGAATACAACCTCTACACAATAGGCTCACAAAGAAGCTTCAGTTTGATGCGGGCTGAGCTGAACAATGCTGATGACCTGTCAAAATGAGCAAGAATGCATCATCCAGAAGTACAAGGCCAGCGTGCCAAATTCTTCAGCTGAACAATTAGGGCTTCATTAAATTTACAGCAATACAGCGCCTTCAACAAAAGTCAACAAGGGCGGACTGAACAATCGCTCTCGGTATCGCTAACAGAAAGGAAGTTTGATTAAAATCGTATTGAACATTTCTGCCAGTCTTTTCAGAGAACAAACCCAAAGCGCAAAACTTAATGCTGAGCAAAGGGCTGTCAAAATAAATGTCGGCGTTTGAACGTCAACTATTGTGTCTTTCAGATCCAGAGCTGATCTGCGAATTTGGAACATCAAGCGTCATTCAGTCAGAGGCTCTTTGTCATATTACTGCCTCTTTTCATGGACTTATAGTGATCTGATATCATCCAGACACTGTCCCACTGAATCTAGGCCAGCTTGTGGGAAAACAAAGCATGTCACACTATGGAGTGTAGCTCCAGAGCCCCCATTCAAGCAGAAATCTACTTGGGCTCTGTTGGGCTGGTGAATAGGTAATTTCCAAATGCCCCATATGAGACTGCAAGAGAGTCATTGAGAATCCATGCTGAAGGGCCCATCTGTTCTGTGCATGTTCAGTCACCACCCGCCCGAGTGTGCCGGGTGGCAATTATTATCAAGGAGGTGAAAGTGTGTGTGAAGTGTACAATTTGGCTATGTATTTTGAAGAATGGCGGTCGATGGCAGAGGCATCGCTGGAAGTTTAGCAGGAAGTACTAAAACAGGTTGCCGACACCCTTTACCATCCCATCAAGAGCCAGAGTGGCTTAACTGCCCAAACATATTGGGCCCCATCTTAGAAAATACACGCACAAATATACTTCCACACCGCTGTTAACAGGCTTTCAGACTCCGAAATCCAAAAATAATACGCCATTTTTGTTAAGAGGCTAAACAGACGCTACTTTACGTTCTTAAAGTCTCTTGAATGCGAGATCTAATCCAGATGGTACAAATGATGCGTCTGCGTGCCGCAAATGCACTTCAGATAGATAACGCTGATTCCCGGCACCATGTCCAAAAGAGCCCCCACTTATCTATCAGCCCATCCATTTTCCCGATCCGTCAGTGTGTGTCCCGCAGCACAGACGCATACACACGCGCAGACAGCCCATGCGGCATTCATCTCTGTAACTTATCCGCGGGGGTTACGTCGGAGCTAACCCCGCTCATTACTTTGGAACAAGAGTCGTTAACGAAAGCACGCTAGCACGCATTCATCAGAGAGCCTCACCTCAGCTTGTTAAGCATATTAAATGTCCACCAGCGAGAGCTCAATTAGTCCTCTCTGGGGTAAATCGCCAATCAGAGGGATTCTTCCATAACCTCGCACACGTGCTTTAGCGTGCAGAGATCTATGATCCGTGTAAGCAGGCCGGGTGAAGGCAGGGGTCAGTGACAGGAAGTTCTCGGCACACAGCTCCTTCATGCTGATGAGAGCCCTGCAGAAAGCACATCTGTCTCTCCAGCAGTAATGCACTGACTCTGGGCCAAAGAGGAAAGCGACATAATCCTTCTGTCCAGCCAAGGAGCTCATTTACCACAGACCCACTCCGTCACATGTCCACTCAGCCCCGCCTGCAACAGAACTGGGGTCCTCAGACACATTTTTAATGCCAAGGACCCGTAAATATGATCTGCATCAAAACCCACCCACCACCTAACAAATATACGGGAAGATATAGTGTGTGTGAGAAACAGAAAGTATATGAAAAACAAATCCAAAATAACTGGATTTTATCTGAGGCTTTACTAAAGCCAAACCCAGTTTAGTCAAATAAAAACGTTCATTGAAAAATTCTAGACAACAATTCATATCTTAGATTCAAAATCCAATTTAAACAAAAAAACTACTTGAATTTTGAAAAGTTTGTCACTAATCAAATAAGCAACATACTGATCAAATAAGTCAAATAAGTTCATACTGGCCATTGTAGCACACGAGAAAACTCACAAATTAAGCTGATAAGACTGATTATTTTTTATGGCATCCACGCCAGCTTAAGTGCATGTTGTCAATAAAGCAAAAGAAGGACAAACAAATAGCAAGAAATGTTAAAATTCATGGAAAGGAAAAGGAAAGGACGTGACGTGAGGCCAAGTATGGTGACCCATACTCGGAAATTGTGCTCTGCATTTAACCC